>OX637409.1:14001459-14266459 GCA_951799425.1 Ilex aquifolium
TGTATGGTGTAGGTTGCATGGTGAGGACTATAAATACCCTCCCTTGCATTTGGGTTAGGCATCCTCCAAAAAATAAATCTTTGTATTCTTAGTGTGGTGTCTTGAGTGTAAGTTGTGAGCTTCCTATTGAGTGTCTATTTCTCTTCATATTGGGAGTGGTCTTTGGAAAGTGTTGTAGTGTCTTTTATCGTGGGTATAATACAAGTAATTTGTTTACTTGTTTGGGTCCAATATTAGTAAGTTTAGAGTTGTGTACTCTAATTTTTTCTCAACATTTAGTTTAAGATGACTTCACCAGTTGGTATGTCAAACACCATGAATCAGCGAGTTGGCTAGCTGACTGCTCTTCATTGCTTTAAGTTATTGAAAATAACAAACATTTATGCACTTTCCTCCTCCTTCCGTGCCCCAGGAATTGATCTCGTTTCCATTTACTTGATGAGTTTTGTCTCTGGGTCCAGTTGAGTGACTTGAAATTTTGACAGGTGACTGGTGATGTGATAAATGCAGTGGGCAATTAATTCTTTTCCCATCCTCCTTTCCTACCTGCTTCTCCTATAGCCCAAATTTTGTCTCAAATATTTCACCAGAATTAGTTCAGGATTCTTAGTTCTAGTCCAACAAGTTACTTTTGTGAATTTGTCCTCTATGTGCCTTTGTTTCAAGAATCCATAGTGAAATGTGAGCCTGTTTCTCAGCATAATTTTCCTTGTTCATCCTGTAGACCCGAATTAGCGCCAAGGCCCAAAGGAAAGTTGGTAGGGAGATCAAGACAACCTGAGCTTTTGGCCTAATGCCTTTCACCACGATGGGGACAAAACAGTTTGTTTTTGGAAAAACAATGAAGGATATGGACAAGGATTATGAATATGACACCTCCGATTTTCAGAATTACGTGGATGCAGAATCAGATGAAGACCCTATTGTAGCCTAACAATTTTATCCTCAAAAGTAATTTTGGTTGCCAATATCTCTGAAATTTGGTGTGTGAGATGAACAATTTTATTAGAACGTTCTTTTTCAGTGTGCAGTAAAAATCAAGCCTGCTTAACTACATGGCCAGGTTTCTAGAATTGTGATACTCCTCCCACTGAGCAAGCTCTATCATTCCACACTCGTGCACGCTAAGAACTTAGAGTTTTCCATGGAAAGTCCTACTCGCTGGAGTGAGCATCCTGTAACAGGCGTACCCATACTGTATAATCAATGCGGTTAATAAGGGTGATACCCACTTTAAATCTGCATTCCTGTGTTCAAATACTTGTGTGAATCAGATGTTTAATTTCTTTTGGTGTGTTCAAGTGCCAGGGTGTATGGTCTGGGTTGGAACTTTGAATCCATGGATATTTGATAGTGCTCTGGTTCTTTGTGCAGTCTTTAGATTTTCTTGAATTGCGTTAGAAGTTAGAACTAGGAATACAGATGGTGCATAGCATACTTTTTATATTTAGAGGAGTATGTTGTGCAACCAAATTACATTTTTATTGTTTTTTATTACATGTGCCCTTTTTGTCATTGTGGTTCTGTTTTGACTTTTGTAGCAGTAAATCCTCCTAAGGTCATGGGATTCCAGTCCATCGAGAAAAGTAAAGACACGAAAATACTCTTGAACCCTTTTTAATTGAAATCATCGACTAGTAGGTGGATTTATCCTCCGACAGGAAGTAGCAAGTATGATTTAGCCTCCACAGTTTTGGACTATAAACAGATTGACTCGTCAACCTCGTTTAATAAATCAGCCGAAACCAATACAAAGTCGGTCAAATACAATTTATACTCGAGCACAAATTCAACACAATACCAACTTGATTATACATCCAATGATAAGTGAACCGAGTATAAATTGAGTAAATTTTAATATTTGTAAACACCGCTTGAATTTGTTAAGAAGGAATTAATGCTCCCCCCATCCTTCGGTTTGGCTTTATTATCCATGTCTACGGCTATGTGCAACAATACTAATTATTTTAATTTTGAGAATGACAAAAGCTACATTCAAATTAGTTTGGTGGTCCATGTACACAAGCTTTCTAAGAACTTCTTCTGCTTCTTCCTCTTTTGTAAACAACTACGAAGCTGTGAAATTCAGTAGTCCAAGCTAATGGATATAAGAGGTGTTTCTTATATTCTGGCAGAATGTCTATAATGCACACCCATAATATGTGACAATTGCCAGTCATGCTATATACAACTCAATAACAACATTGAAGGTCTGTAGTGCATAGTAATATCATATAAATCTGAAACCCATAAGAAGCCTTACAGATTTGAACCTTTCTCCCTTCTGATCATGCAGTGGAACACATCGGATCCCAGTCCTCAACTCGGCCAGTGGTAGACATGTTTGGCCACCGAAGTCATGTATTTTGGATCTGTCGTACTCCATAACCTCAATCCGAAGTAAAGCCAGTTCAGGAACAGTGAGTGGGAATTCAAACACCTCATCCCACACTGGTATCCACTGATCCTCAAGTGCCGTAGTTTCCATCATTCTCGTATCAGCAGGAACTCCTGCAATTCCAACCTGCATATAGATCAGTCAGTGAACACATTCCTTTCTGCCAATTTTATGCTCCTAAATGAGATTGATTTCAGTAAGAAGTTTTGAGTAGCATCGAGATGCTAAAATCGTGTGTGTGTGAGAGTGAGAGAGAGAGTAAAAAAAAAGATATTCATGGTAATTAATACTTTGTAAACTTATTTCTAGTGCATACGTATTCAACAAAAAAAAAAAAACTATAAGCTGTAGGTGGAGCATCGTCAAGTGTCTCAAACTTGACCCAAAAAAACCCTATTTAAGTGGCATCAAAATTGAAAGGCAATGACCATCCATTAACCATTTGATGTATGCAGATGACCTGATAATTTTTTCCAGAACCTCTTTGTAAGAAGTTGCAGCCATCAAACAATTCTAGGAGCAATATGAAACCTGGTCTGACCAACAAGAAAATAACACAAAATCTGGCATATCTGTTAGCCCCAATACAACCCCACAGATAAACTTAAACCTCAAGTTGGGTCTGGGATATGCAGCGCCTATCTTCATGCCATAAACTTGGGACTCCTAGTGTTCCTATCAGGATCAAAGTCCGCTACAAGATGTATTTTGCAGGCAGAACAACACTGATCAAATCATTCATATAAGCTCTGCCAGCATATTAAATGCAACCCTTTTCTCTTCGCCTTTCCTTCTGTTCAAGGATTGATACTTAAGTGAGGAGATTTTGGTGGGGTTCAATATATAAACGAAGATTGAAAGGAGGGTTAGGCTCCAGTCGTCTGCAGGATATTAACAAAGCCTTCCTTTCCAAAATGGCTTGACCAATCCAAAGAATGACTCCAAATGTGACAAATAGGCAGCACTTAAATAGTGCTCCAGATCTTCCTTCCGAAAATGTTCAGGTCCATCAATCTGATTCAGTAATTTGGAAAGGCATTATCCAAAGCAAATACAATCTTTGAGGGTAATTGTAGGAAAATTGGAAATGGACAATATCAACATGTGGACCAAACCATGGGTGCCCTTCCTTCCCAATTTCAGAGTTACTCCAAAGAGCTAAGTGATCACTTCCCCATTTGGGTAGAAACATATTGATCGGAACAACTCCAAAATGGAACGAAGCCCTATTAAATGAGCTATTTCATCAGAATACGGTTCAAACTATCCTACAGATCTCAATGCCACAGTTTCCTATGTAAGATTTCTGAATTTAGACCCTTGATACTAGAGGTCTATTCTCAGTCCCTGAAAATATGTTCAGGATATATATTCCCATTTCCCGAATGAAGCAAAATTTCAGAAAGGCAACTCATGGCGCATCCCTGCAAAAGTGCTGCCAACAATAATATACAGATGGTCTCTTCCTCCTCGAGGGAAATTATAATCAATGTTGATGCTGTAGACAGAACAACATTCATTTTTCTATAGAATCTAATGGGAGCATAACTGATATGTGGACCACATATTCCCCCCACTCAACCCAAAATTTTTTGAAGCTTATGCCCTGAAGCTAGAACTCCTGAGAGCTAGTAATGAAAGCTGCTCCAATGTTCACTTCAAAGGGGATTCCCAGAAATCCATCTCATATGCCACCTCTCATCTGGTCCCAACTGGAGGATTGCAAACCTTATTGAAGATGTGATGCAATTCAGACAACGTCACTCAAGCTGGAAAATAGCTAAAATTCACAGATCGTTGAATGCTTCATGAACTAGCTCAATGGGCAGCCATACCGAACTTCTCAGGTTCACTTCTACGAGAAAACATCATAAGCACAGCCCAAGTAGCGGGAAAAAGACTGGAAAGAGTCTTCACCACCCCATCATAGTCCCAAATCACCTTATTTTAATTCAATTTTGTTTTCAATGTTATTCTCTGCTTTTGTTCTAACTTTAATTGCCGGATAGTCTTTTCTAATCTTACCCTTGTAAAGAAGTCTGGCGGTGAATATAGATCAAAGTGCGTACGGTGGAAATCTGAATGCCATCCTTCCCCCATTTATATTTGTACCTGTTTTTAACAAAAAGCAACATAGATGCATTTCAAACCAAAATGGAAGGTGATCATCACATAGTTAAAATTTGTGTCAGACTTATGCACCTGCAAAGTAGTCTTAATTGGTAAAGTCTCCCTGGGATCAAAATCTCTATTTAATAAAAGATCTGGTTTTTTCACAAAACCACAGCCACCATTGGCTCTGAACATTCCTTCTGTCACCCAAAGATGTTTTCCATGTCCCTGATGAGGAAGAAAATAACATAATAAAAAAGCACTCAAATAGAGTGCAAGCAAATGTTCTGATCCATAATTTGCTTGGATATTTCTAATAAGTCACAAAACAATGTTCTACTTGATTGAATGCATGAGTTGATTTATATACAACAAGGAACAACAGCTAATTTGCACAATTAGGACACACAAAAACTCTTTTGTGCCCGTGCCATTTAAAAAGTTACCACAGAATAGAAAGTTTAAATATCCGAACACATTATATTCTGCTCTCAACTTCTTTACCCAAAGCATTTCTTATTTTAACCACCTACAGTTGATGCTGATTCGGAGAATGGCTTCCCTAATGACTCTTGTGATAAGAGAATAATCACATTCATTAGTGTTCTGCCAGGGGAAATCATGTCTGATGGCATCAATATCCTATGTGTTCTAATGGTCATGTGAAACAGCGTATGCAGACAAGTGACCCCAATTTCTGCATATGCCTCTTTACATTGCAAATATAAGTCTCTCTCTCCATCTCCAAGTACCCTAAAAATAATTCAAATATTATGGCTGTTTCCTAGCCCTACCCATCAGAAACTGTAATTTGAAGCTCATGCAGTGGAGCTGTGTTTCTCTAGACATCCTCAATTTAGTTGTCCACTCAGAGTTGCAGCAATATTTGGACTTTTGAATAGTAAACGGGTTGTGCAAATATCAGATGGCATGGAACTGAATATTAGAGGCAAATGTGTTTGAGGGTTAACAATTGACAAGTATACTAAAAGTAGTCTGACCTGCATGTTCAATGCAACCATTTGAGCTCCATGCATCCAACCAACCAGAGGATTGTAGTTAGATGAGCCAACTCGTGTACCCTTAGGGTATATTCGTAGCAAATTCCTCTGGGTAAACCTAGAGCACCAACATGGTGCAAACAAATGGTAAAACTTCATAGATAACCATGTTACCAAGCAGACAAGGTAAAATCCTAAGCTATCTTTGCATGTCAGATAACCACTCAATAGCACATATTGTGCATGTCTGGAGCATGATACTTGTATATGCACCTCACCTTATGGATGCTCAAGCCTGATAAATGAAGGGAACATACAATTACCTGTTTAATTGTAAATTTTATTAATCATGAACCTTACCATTAGCCAGTTGACATTATTTTTTTTTATAAGAAACACTGATTTCATTAAAAAACCAAAAATTATAAAGGACAAATCATAGTTGGACAAGATATCCAAAAACTAAGATACGAAAACATGAAAAAAAAAACAAGAACAAAAAAAAAAACTCATGCATGGGCATGCAGTAGCACTACATTCCACATGTTGCAATCTAACTCGAAATAATGCAAGAAAGAGGGATATCTTCAAACTCTTTAGCCATAGACGCCTAAAAGGAAGCCAAAAAGTAAAGTTGTTCCCATAGTTCTTCAACCTCCTCACATTTGTCATAAAAAAACACCCAAACAATAGCATTACAAGCACAACACCAAAGGATTTTTTACTTCCTATTCCCAGTCTGCTACAGACATCCAAATATATCATCAAAAACATGTTTCTTGGTGCCGCCCAAGAATGACCCACAAGTGTAAACAACTTGTTCCAAAGAGAGAATGCAACAAAGCAGTGAAGAAAGAGATCATCAATATTCTCCCCATCACCTTTCCACATAACACACCACTGCGGTCAAAGACAAATCTTAGGTCTTCTTCTTTGAAGCACATCATAAGCATTAAGCTTACCATGAGCAATTATCTATGCACAAATTTGCACCTTAAGAGGCACTCTAGATTCCCATATCACCCTCGAAGGTGATGGATAATCAATTAAAGACAAAGAATCGTACGCACGAACCAAGCTAGGGATTCACACTTTGATTGTCGGAGAAAGTCGTAGCCCTTTAATTGCTTAGGAGTACCAGGTTTATTTAGTAAAAGCCT
The DNA here is from genome assembly GCA_951799425.1 of Ilex aquifolium. Lineage (NCBI taxonomy): Eukaryota > Viridiplantae > Streptophyta > Magnoliopsida > Aquifoliales > Aquifoliaceae > Ilex > Ilex aquifolium. The sequence goes on from OX637409.1 coordinate 14,008,131, forward strand.
TTTCTTGCTTAATGCTTTCTTATCTCGAGTTATTCCCCGTGATCCATCTATGAGATCACTTGCACCAGCTTTGGATTAAACAAGATCAACCATAAAATCGTTTGAAATATTCCATAAAATTGTTTGAAACGTTCCATAAAATTCTACTTGAATCCATTTGATTTTTTTTGCCGATAAATTCCGTGCTCGAAAATAACATTTTTTTTTTCAAGCACGTATTTTTCTAGTTCAAGTGTATCTTTTCTTTACCATGAATTATTTTCCTTGGTTAACAATAATTGTAATTTTGCCAATATCTGCGAGTTCCTTAATTTTCTTTCTACACCATAAAGGAAATAGGGTCATTCGGTGGTATACTATATTTGATCCGAAAGGAAGAAGATGAAACGAAGGAAAAAAATAGAAGTGATTAACTGAAAATCCAATTATGGAAGAAAGATTTCACTATAATCAATATATTAAATCAAAGTCATATAATATTAAGTAATAAAATGATTTCTAAACTTTATTTCAAATCGTAGTACCGTATTTTAGTTAAGTATCTTGTAAAATACTCTTGCCACAGATCCCATTTTCTATTCTGCCTCTATTCCTCTATGATTCATTTCATTCGAACTTGAAACTTGAGTCTCGCAGTTGTTGAATCTACTTTTCATATCCAAAGCCATCATTCTTTGTTCATCTTCGGCTTCGTTGCCAAAGTCTTCTATGAAAAGCTCATCCTCATCATCCCTACCTCTCACAACTAAATCCGAATCCATTTCCACTCTTTTTGATCCATTCGACTTAGAACCCATGGCAGAATTTCGCTTGTGGCCATTGGCATTGTCATCACACCTCACCGAATCGTCATCGAGGGAATCTTGGATAGTCCTAGATGACGTCGCTTGGGAAGAACCATATTTTAGGCTAACTAGTTGATACACACGTGCTTTGCACGTGGACAATCTCATTACGAATATTTTGTTTAGCACCAAAATTAGAAAAAGTGATCCCAACATAGCAAATAGTTGAAGTAAGCTCAATAAGATTGTGATTTTAAATTTTAAATTTTTTTTTTTTTTGAGGTGGGGGATCAAAGGTTGAAAAAGTTTCAATCTTTATTTGCTTGACCCAAAACAAATAATATTTTTCAAAGGTACATAAACTAATGTCTTTTCGGATTTTTTATTGTTCATTATAAAGCTCAAGGAGCAAACCTCTAACGTAAAAATCCAATTAATTATTGTGATTATTATAATTCTAACACCTTAATTTGACCTGCATTAAGTAATAATAGTAAGATTAAACTCAATAAAATAGTGTCTATATATTGATCGTTATTTTATAAAATCTAATCATATTTAGTATTGTAAATATACACCCAATGAAGAGATAGAAGAATACATGGTTATGTTAGATATATGAAGGATCACAAAATCTTACTTCTCTAGCTATTTGTTGTTCAATACTTTTGCAATTTTCTTGAAATATTTTTTCCAAGATGGAGTGTAAAAAAAATAATGAAGAGTTGAAGTTGAAAATAATTATCCAACCATCAATATATAAAGACAAGACCACAAACTCTTTATTTTTGGGAAAATCGCAAGTCCCCACACATAAATAGGGGTAAAGGTGATTACCTAGCAATCGAGTTCTACAATATAGAGATGACACATTTACATCAAACAAATACCTCAAGCGATGACATTTTTGTAGCAATCTTTGAAACCTAGTAGGAAATAGAGAAAAAATTTTAAATTTTTTTTGTAGTTACCATAAACTCTTGGTTTTTCCATGTCCATAAAACTCAGACATCAACTTAGGAGAAAATTTTCAAGCTTTCTTTTAGTCACAAAAAAATTTTGGCTTACAAACATTAAAACCTCAAATAAATTCATGTAGTTAAAATTAGAAGATCAAAAGTTGTCGAGTCCATTATATAGAGAAACAAAAAAGTGGTAGTGTACTGTATTTGTTGTTACTCATAATGATATGAAGATCATTAGAGTTAAAATCAATAATTAAAGTTGAAATAAATACATGAAATATTAAATATATGTACATAATTAATTTAAGGAGATGAAATAGTAGTAGAGGAGTATGTAATTAATTGAAGAAGATAAAAGAAAATTATTCAAGAAAATTATATGTTTTATCAAGGATATTATAGTCAATCAAAAGTTTTTCACTTAATTTCCTTTTATTAGTAGTATAGATACATTAGGCCTTTTCAGACCCCAAGCCCACTTTTCCCGCCTCTTTAATAATAACTGCGCCCGACCATTTAAGCCCATCAAATGCACTTGTTGGATTTAGAATGAAAGAAGATCTCAGCCCACCTTGACTAGGCCTAACCCCTTGGGCTTCAAAGTGTTTAGTATAGCTCATTTCCTAAGAGCCCACCGATTTGGTTTTATTAACAAGTTGCAAACCCTTCTTCAAAGCAAATTTAAATTTAAAGTTAGCATGTAAACCTCATTTATCTCCTTTTCCTTGGTAATTAATATATTCTCCTCCGCAATTAAACACCTCAATTAAAGCATTCTTATCGTTAATTGATATTTCCCTTTGACTTCCTTTCATAACATCTAACTTCTGTATACCCCTTCCTCCCGTCATGACACGTACCCCATCAACCCTATTTGCTTCATCTTCAACCTCATGACCGTAGAATCCTTTTTTGGTGCTATCTCCTCCAAACAATCTCTTTTGCTCATCCCAATCGAACCTCCCATATTCTGAAAACCCTAATTCTAATGGAAAAGATTTCCAATCAAACTCAATAGTCCACAATGTACTCAACAGACCAAAATGGGGTTTATGAACCCTAAGCCTTGCTTGAAAGAGATTCTCACAATTCTCTGTTTCACGATCAATTTCTATAAAACCACAACAATTTTCAATTTGTATAAAAACATCTCGATTCCACATATCCACCCACCCATAAACAACACTATGCTTTGGTTTGAATTCGATTCTGGACACCATTTTTTTAAGCTTCACAGTAAAAGAGTCCAGCAAAAACCTGTTTTCCTTCGCCAAATATTTTCAGCCCTCAAAATATTTGGACAGAAAAGATGGTCTTGTCAGCTTGAAAAGGTTTTAAACAAACCTTAAAATTCAAAATTTTTGAAAGTTCACTCTGAATCAATCCCCAAGGGTGAAAAAAACATTCCTTGATGCAGACCACAACATTCTTCCATTTCTGAAATTCCGTATAGATCATTTCATCACCTTTAAGGACAGTAGCATCCAAAGAATTCTTTCTACTATTACCTAGCTGATGCATCTTTTCATTCTCAACCATACCTCCTCTATTATTATCCTTCTGAAATAGAGATTGCTTATGCCCATATAGAACATCCTCTAACAACCTTTCAAAAATCTCCCATCCCCTTTCAACAATTCCTTTAGGAATAATCAATCCTATTCTCCGTCCATTATTCATCACCTTAGAAACTCTAAAAAAGTCACCAAATCTACTAGAGTCCACTTATATCAAAAGACAAAAGCCATTACCTCTGTACTTTTTGAAGAACACATCCTTCCTATTCCACTGAATAACATTCCAGGTAAACTCCTTCAGCCACAACAACCCTTCTTTATCGAACTTACAAGAAAAAGATCCATATTGATTCCATTCAATAATACAAAAACACTCTCCAATCGACCCTTCAGTCTTCACATAAAAACATTTCTTCTCAATTGAAACTTCCCCCATTCAAAAAGAAGATTTTGGACCGTATATTAGGCAGCCAGTTGACATTATTGATTAAATATTCAACGCACTGATGCAGTATACTTTATTATGTCCATTTAGATCTATGGGGAACCTCAACTATAAATGATATACTGATTTTTGAAATAGCAATACAATCAACAAAAGTTTAGCCTTCAATTTCTTCAATAATAAGGATTATAAAAGGGAAAACAATGGTCCAATCCAGAATATTTTGCTTTAATATGCACAACTGACCAAACTTTAAAATTGAAATAGACAGTTCATGCAATAGACAACTAAATATACAATAACAACTTTTAATACCAAGTTCCGATTTTAAGCTGATAAAAAAACAAGTTACCGGACGATATGGGGTCCATATGTTCTGGCAGCATTTTCAAACTCTTGCTCACTCAAACTGAGACGTCCAACTTTATTAGGATCAGTACTTAGCGAGCCTCTAATTTCACTTTTTGACTTCCCAGCATGAATAGCAATTAAACGCCTATATTCCGGAGCTGCATCTTGCACACCTTCGTCCTCCTCGCTTGATTCATCCTGTCAACAATGGTGAGACTGTAATTAAGTTGGTGACATGCAGTGCACTAACTGTCAAAGAAAAATTGACGCTACTCACATTCGCTGTGTCATCAGTTTTGAGTTCATTGCCAACAGCTAGGTTCTCATTCTCCCAAGGTTCTTCCTCTCTTGAAGCCTTCACCTTCTGTGTATTCCCTTTTACCTCCATACTCTGAAACTCACGGAATTCTTTTGGTGGTTTGGTGGAGATCAAAATTTTTTTCTTCAAAAATTTTGGTGAAGGGAACTCATTTAGGTCTGACTCAGGGTAGAACAACATGTCTCCAAATGTTCTAGTGACCATCTAATTAAAAACAAAATACAGCCATAGACTCACAAAGACAACTCATTCCAAAACTTTAAGACCTGCTTAAAATTCATGTAGTAGGGTTTTACTCACCCGTGCCACTTTAGCTTGGAGATCTGAATTAAGGTGGTCCTCAAAAGTTACTACAACAGGATATTCAGAAGCATAAAATGTGTAATCCTTAATAGCCCGCAGACACTTGATAAGTTGGACTGGAGTAGTCAGCGTTCTACAGGTTCAAAGAAATAGCATCACTCAATTCAGAACAAAGAAAATTCTAATGGTTGTTAAGTAGGGCAATGGAAGTCAGTCAATCAACACAAATTTCTTGCTTTATATTACAGCAAATGGCGTGATATTCATACATGATATTCCCATACATTAATGGAATGTGATCGGCTGATCTGATGTTGTAGGTTATAGATGTAAATAAATTTGAGAAGCCATTTCTGGCTTGTGTTAACAAGGAAGAGCAATGTTTTGAAGGACATTTTTTTATGGATGTGACACTTCATTATCCTCAGATATCTTTGATATTGTGCAGCTCATTCTTCCATATCCTTTCAAAACCAACTGGATATAATAGCAGATTTTATAAATTCTTGCATCATGTAGGGCTAGTATGAAAAATATGATAATGTCGGACATGATATTTGCCTTGATATTGCGCATGTATGAAATGCTCCCTTATTTTGATATTATGAATGATGAAACACAATATCAAACAACAACTCCGAAGCAATTGGAGATGCATGTCCCCTAAGACCTTCACCATCAAAGACTATACTGTTGAACAACGGGTGTAGATGAATTCATTGGCTCTAATAAAAAAGAAAAACTCATTTGCTGAGAGAGGTAATTAACAAATGTTAACCTCCCTTTGTGTTCTTTAATATGTGTAATCAATAAATTGCTAAGTAAAACAAGAAAGGATAACACGACATTTGAATGCCAGATCAGAACACATCAGATGTCTAGAAGCAAATGCAGATTAACTTCATACCCTCCATGTTTAACATCCACATCGTCTCTTGTTGAGTTTGCCCACAAATCCAATTCAATTACTCTTACACCTTTCTTTAGTGCCTTAATGATAGGATCAATACTGCAGTCACTGCTTAGTTGATTCCCAGTCAAGTAAGAGTTATGGCCTGTATACATGTAATAATGAGCCAACGGAGCATTCATGTCGTGATGCACCTGAATCCAAGACACTTCTCACAAAATCAATATTAAGGGACAGAAGATCAAGATATTAAGAAAGCCACAGAAATTGATGGAATGACAAGTAAAAGTGCAAAGCTTTGTAGTTTATCTGTTAGTAATTTTTCCAAATTTAAAAAAGGCATAGAAAAGAACATAAATCAATAGCAAATAAGGGTTTGCCCTGCAATGAAAATTGAAAAGGGAGAAGTTAAGAATATAATATGGAGTATGCACCACAAAAACTAATTTAACCCAACCTTTTCCCAATATTTAATTAACAATGCATATAAAGAGTTGAATGCACACAATAAAGTTGCACAGCTTATGTATGTCTGAGAGCAATGGTTAGATACCGGTAATGTCAAAGACTCAAAAGTATATGACTATACTGAAAAAACATAGAATGAACTGCATAGACAAACTTAATGCCCGTTGATGAGAGTATGATCTGGCCAGTTCCCTGCTTCCCAGGGTTAGCTTGGGGCGTCAGACCTTGTTGAATGACAAATCAATCATTGGTCATTGGGAATTAGAAGCTACAAGCAATCTCAAAACAACTCTTTTAGGAAGAGAAACCACTGGAGCTCCCAGATGTTTAAGTTCCAATTGCTCAGGCATGAACTGTGGTTGGCATCACATCTATGAAAGCCAGTCGGTTGCAACGGGCACCTGGCTATGCTGCTATTAACTTAATTTCTGACATAAGTCTGGTTCAGTGAAAATTATTAGCATTCTTAGATTTTCTCATCTCAACTTAATATTGAGAAGCATTAACTCAAATTCTTACAGAGGCAAATAATGAAAATTTATACCACCTAAAGTTCCAAAAAAGAAAAAAAAAAAACAAATTGTTGATAGTTGCACAGGGTCAACACACATGATCAATTCCAAAATTATGGTGCACAGTGACATTTTAAATGAATTGAAGTTTTTTTTTCACACAGCTAAATAGTGAGATTTGTCACATAGCCATGACAGGTGAAAGAGCAAGATTGCCAGAATCATGAACAGAGAGAGAGAGAGAGTAAAATGAGTGAAAGATTACCCCAAGAGATGGTGAGATTGCGAAATTATGATCTCCAATGAGATATTGAAAGAAAGCTTCGAGATGGAGGCCTTTACGTTGGAAGATATTGAGGTGCTTGAGACTGTTGAATATCTCTTGGACTTTCTCGTCCGTTGCATTATCTTCCTCTTGGAAATCTATCAAGAAACTTCGCAAGTGATTGGCACTCATGGTGCCATTCTCTGAGCAACTCTCGAAAAGTCTCCTAACATCTTCTGGAGGCTCAACCGCCCTCAGCTTGAATCTTCTCTTGAAGCAGAAACAAACTCTGTAATATTGCTTGGACATCCTCAGCTTGAATCTTCTCTTGAAGCAGAAACAAACTCTGAAATATTGCTTGGACATTTGTCACAGAGAAAACGAGAGAGAGAGAGAAAACGAGAGAGAGAGATGCAATGAGAGAAGAGAAAAAGAAAAGGTTGGTTGGTTCCATTGATAAATAAGAGGAGGAAGGAAGGTGGTGAGACTGAGGAGCTAACTTTTGGGTTGCTACATTCTTCTGAGGAATGGCGTCCAATTGGAGTGGGGAATATATTCTTCGCTGAGCTTTGGAGGAAGTTTGTACAACTGGTTAGGTGTGGTATCCAGATTCCATGCTTGATTCCTAAATCCCAGACTATAAATTGCAGTCCCACACAATAAGAAAAGTCATTGCTTTTGTGGCAAATCAAATAAAATTACTCGCCATCCATCGTCCAACATAAAACACTAGTGGAACGTTTGGTACGATAAAAAAATAGAAGGATGGAAAGTTGGAAGGATGGAAAGTAGGAGGGATAGATAAAACATCATGTTTGGTAAGAAAGGAAAGTAGGAAGGATGAAAAAGTGGATGGATTAACTTTCCTTCCAACTTATTAAAATCAATCCTTCCAAAATCGGAAAGAAAGTGGATGGAAAGTTAATTATTTGTGTTGAGATGTATCTTATATGTCTACTAGTTATTGCCTGTGCCTGAAGGCACAAAGTAATAAAAAATGGTAAACAATAAACATATTTGTATTCATATCCAAAATGAAATCACAAACATAGATGAGAGATAAATGAATTTAAGCATCGATTGTAGTGGGAGTGAGAGGTGGTGGTGGTGGTGGTGGCGGCGGTGGCGACGACAGTGGTGATGACGGGGGTGGTGGCGGTGGCGACGGTGATGGTGGCGACGGTGGCAGCAGCGACAATGGTGGTGGTGGCGGCGGCGATGGCGGTGGTGGTGGTGGTTGCGATGGCGGCGGCGACGGCGGAGGTGGTGGCAGTGGGGGTGGTGGTGGTGATGGTAGTGGTGGCGGCGGCAGCGGCGACGGCGGCGGCGGCGGTGGTGGCGGCAGTGACGGTGGCGGTGGCGGCGGTGGTGGTGGTGGTGGTGGTGGTGTCGGTGTGGCGGCGACGGTGGTGGGGGTGGTGGTGGTAGAGGTAGTGGTGGAGTGGTTCAAACACTATTATTTTTTTTAATGTACTTATGAGAAATAATTTCTATAAGTACTTTTAAAAAATCTTTCTAAACACACCCTTAAGAGCCTATTTTTCCTATTAAATTTAGGATTTTAATATTAACCGTTAGATTAACTTTAAAGTAAAATTTAAAGCGATCTGAACCGCGAAAAACAAAAGTCATTTTGTTTATTTTTGAGATTTGAATTGTAAGCTACTTTATTATATAGATATATCTTTTAATATATACATATATTATATATACATTAATTTCATATAAAAATACAATGATAAAATATGTATTTATATATATATTTTTTAAAAAAATTTAAAAATAAATTTAAAAATTAAAATTAAAAATTAACAATAAAATTAAAAAATTAAAAAATTAAAAAATTAAAAAATTAAAAAATTAAAAAATTAAAAAATTAAAAAATTAAAAAATTAAAAAATTAAAAAATTAAAAATTTAAAATTTAAAAATTTAAAAATTTAAAAATTTAAAAATTTAAAAATTTAAAAATTTAAAAATTTAAAAATTTAAAAATTTAAAAATTTAAAAATTTAAAAATTTAAAAAAAAATTAAAAAAAATTAAAAAAATAAAAATAAAAATAATAAAAAAATAAACAGGTCAACTCGCAACTCGACACAACACAATTAGTTAAATGAGTTGATTTAGGTTTGACTAATGTTAGACACAAATCCGTAATGACTCAACACGAATCTGACAAGACACGACTCGATTGTCACCCCTAATCTTAGTCAGCACAAAAAAAAAAAAAAAAATAGTCATTTTTACTTTCCATCCATCCAACCAAACACAACGAAAGGAAACTGTATCCCTCCTACTTTCCTTCCTTGAAGGATAGAAAATGTATTCCTCCTTCTTTCCATCCTTCCTACTTTCCATCCTTCCTACCAAACGGAGCATAGGTCCCGTCACATGGAGGAGGACAAATTCATGACCTTGGAGAGTTTAACATCAAATTGATGATTATTAGGTCAATTGTTAATCTCAACCTTATAAGTGATTAGGGTAAGACTTAGATCCTACAAGTTTAAAATGTTATATTTAGACCAAAAATACTTTAATTAAAGATAAATTATCAAATATTTTAAATTTTACAATCAAAATTCATGTTCTATTGTATCATTTATTGAAATAAAATCAAAAATAAAAGCCAATTTTTTCTTAAAAAATGGTAATTAGTATACAATTATACTATCTATTGGAATAAAATTAAAAAAATCAAACAAGGGGTCTAAGTTATTCAACTAAAATTCATGTTCTATTAAGTCATTTATTGAAATAAAATCAAAAATTTAATTTAATTTTTTCTTAAAAAATCATAATTAGTATACAATTATACTATATATTGGAATAAAACTAAAAAATCAAATAAGATGTCAAACTGTAATAGACACAATATATTCTAGCTTTAATTGGGGTAATTTGGTAATTTAATTTAGACGTTTAAACGACCAAAATAAATTCTAATAAATAGTATAATTATATACTAATTGTAATTTTTTAAGAAAAAATTAAATTTTTATTTTTAATTTTATTTCAATAAATGTCATAATAGAACATTAAGTTTGGTTGTAAAATTTAAAATATTTGATATTCTATCTTTGATTGGAGTATTTTTTGTCTAAATATAGCATTTTAAACTTGAGAGGGTCTAAATATTATACACCTATAAACTTTAGGGGGTCTAGATGTAATTTACTAACGGATATATTAATGGACATTGACGACAGGAGTTTAAGTGTTACGCGCGTATAAACTTTAAGAGGTCTGTGTATAATATATTAAATTTCAAGAGTCTGAGTGATTAAGTAACAAATCTCAGGAACCATCCCTATAAAAAATTATCAACTAGAAACAGCCTTCCAATTGTTTCATAACAATACAATAGAAATATCTTGAAGCTCATTCGATGATGTTGTCCATAAAGATGCCAATGAACTAATTATGTCCCATAATAACTCCATGTTATGTTCTTTTCCTACAAAAATTATGTTAATTCTCTTCATTTACAGCACCCAAAATATGGCCATTATAACACACACACAGAGACTCATACGACCCACATATACACATACATAGATAGACACACACATAGGCCCACATATACACGTACACACCTATAATATAAAATATGATAAGTTTTAATAAGCGCACTCGACAATTTCAAATAGACTCATCTAACGGCCACCAACATCTCTCTTAAAATCATTCACATTACACCGTACCTTCAAGTACGGGTTATCCCTAGCACACACATAAACGCACACATACCCACATATAGACACATATAAACACACACACACCCACATATAGACACATACACAGATCTAACTCAAATCTACATACATATGCATATAATATATTAGATCTATGCATAGATCTGCATATATATGCATAGATCTAGATAAAACGAAGTTCAATAGAGATATAGATGGGAGTCCTTCAGTTATGAAATTGAAGCCCTTTAGACTTTGTCGGCGATTGAGAAAGGCGAGAGAGCTGACAGAGACTACTGAGAGAAGCGAGAGAAAAGAAATATCTGGAGAAAGGGATTTTATAGTTCAAAGAAAAAAACTCTAATTTTTGTGCTAATGGGGTTCAAAGACTAGATCTCATTGTTGTTTTTGAAAACATCTTTTTTTGTTTTTTGTTTGCAGTTTTGAGCCTTGTTTTCAAACAAATTAGCTCTTTTTTTTTGGGCAAAAATTGAAAACAAAAACGATTATCGAGCGAAGCCTTCATTTTCCATTTTTCCACTTACACGCCCGCCAACGGGAGGAGATGAGGGCCTCACTCCATCGTCTCACAGTCTCTGGCATCAATCCTTAGCAGTGTTTTAAAATCTAGCCCAGCCCGACAGGTCAAACCCAAAAAATAGGTGAACCAATGCCTAAGCCGAACCGATTTCATAATTAGATTGATTAAGCAATTGCCCCGCTTGAAATCCGTTCAAACTAGTCAAAACCGGACATCTTTTATGAAACCGTTGCAAACCGCTCCGGTTTGCAGTTCCATGCCTATATTGGAATATAAATAGGGAGAATTACACTTACGGTATGTTTGGTATGCGGGAGTAAGTCTTAGGAATAGAATACGCATTCCTTGGTAATGTTTATTCCTACGTTTGGTTGGCAGGAATGAGAATTCATTCCTATTCTTAAGGAATAGCTAATCCTACAAATAATGGGATTGTTCATTCCTAAATTTACCATGGTATTGCTCATTCCATTCCCACCCCAGTATACACCAAATCCATTCGCCGAAAAAGGGAATTTTATCTTCCCGATTCTTCTTACCGCTTCATAACATACACAGACTCTCTATCTCTCTCTCTCTCTTCTCTCTCGCTCGATTCTCCTCTTCTATCATCAACACCCATGGCGTTTCAGCCCTTCTCTCTTCGCGTGTCTGCCAGCTTCTTCCTCTCTGTCATCTCTATATGAAGCACGAACTGCTATTGGAGATCAGGACCAAATTATAATAGCTCTGATCTGAGTAATTCAGGTAATTTTTGCTAAATTCAATCAATAATTCTCATATCTAACTTCCAAAAACATAGTTCTCGTATCCAAGCTCGAATTTCTAGCTTTTTGGAATGGCTTCACCAACTGATTTCTTTCATGTTTCATCTCTCTTCTCTTTATCGCGTAATTTTTATAAATCTTTAAACTGTCAATTGTGAATATTTTGTAGCGTTGTTGGACTTTTATTGTTGTTAGATTTGTATTGCTAAGTAGCATTGTGGCATTTAGGATTTCCTTAATACTAATTAGGGTTCATAGTGATTCAGAGTAAAAATATTTTTTTGTGGCTAAATATATTTGGCAGTTGTCTGGGCTAGGGATCTTATGCATACACAACACCTTTTAACCTGATGCTATAACCAGAAACAAGCACCCATATTTTCTTCTTTTGTCTTGTGGCTCGTATGATATGGTTTGCCAAATGGGGTCTGCACACAATTGGATCTACATCATTATTGAGAGAGATTCATAAACATATTAGTACACTCGGTAATATTGGACTACATCAAAGCTCACTAGTCCAATGTTGCAATCATTGATGACCTCAAGCTCTTGCTGAAGACATACATGGATTGGAGTATGTTGTTGTATACACCAAGAACATCAAATGCTCTGCCTCATGAACTAGCACAATGGGTCTTATTACAGGATTCACGGGTCTGAAACAGACAAAGGACTTCCCAAATCACATCCAAAAATAAAAAATAAAAATGACTGAAGTATGTATATATATAGGATTTCAAATCTAAAAATTGTGCTTCTGGCCCCTCTTTACTCTCCATAACACACCACATTTGTATTTTGGGGTTGCTTGTTTTTGCATTAGAATTATGTACAACTATGTTTATTAGCACTTTAATTTGATTGTGTATTGACCTTATTTCAATAAGAATAGTTTGAAAAAATGGCATCTTCAAGTCAAGTGGAGTCACGAGGTCCGGGTAAGAATAAGAGGAAGTGGACTGCTAATGAAGATGCTAAATTGATTGAGACCCTTTTGGAACTAGTTAACTCCGGAACACATCGAGCTGATAATGGGTTTAAACCAAGATATTTCAATGTCATTGAGCAATCCTTGCCAGAGAAGCTGCCGAACAAAGGAATTAAGGCCAAACCACATATTGAGTCATGAATCAAGGTTTTAAAGAGGGATTTTTGCATTTTTCATGACATGCTTAACGAGATTCATACTAGTGGATTTGGATTTGATCACGAAAAGAAATGTTTGACAGCAAGCTCTGATGTATGGGAGGGTTACTTACATGTATCTATCAAACTTACCATTTCATTTATAATTTCGAGTTATTGCATAGCTTATATCTGATCCTGTTCAGCTACTTGTATCATAGCTTAGATCTGATCCTGTTTAACCAAGTGTATTGCTTGACAATATTGATTTTATAATGTATTAGACCTATTTGTTGGATGCATTCGAGAAAAAAGTTTCATGTTGTTAAAATGAAATTGAACATGTACAAAGCCTTTTATTTATTACCTCGAGTCTTTTGCATTATCGGTTACTGTCCTATTGTTTCTCCAAGTCTTGAGAATTGCCCATTCACGGATAAGCTCCATTTCACAGTGTCATCCTTGCTCTAATCAGGTAAGTAAATAGGCATCCTTGTTTTGCATATTTAGTTATTGTATTGATGGTTGCTATTGTTTGTAGATTCAACTTGCAATTATACTTCATGAGCAAATATGATATGTAAAACACAATATTACAGATTAATTTCCATTGAGTGTCCCATATGCTTCTCATATTTTATTAGCCTTGAGTGTCTTAGTTCATGAATCCGATTATACTGAGTTATTTTTTAGCCTTCATGAGATTGAGAGGGTAGAATTAGTTAGAGGGATATTGAGGGGGGATTTTTGAGAGATATATAGGATGATGCATGGTAAATGGAACATATTTTTTGGTTTTTTTTTGTCTATGAAACACTTGTGTTACTCTTATCTGTTAAGTTTGAATTTAATTATGTTTTCCATGGAAAAAGTTATTTGGTTAATGATTACATTTTATTGTATTTGTCAAATTTTGAAAATTAGGTGTATTTGTATAAGATTGTCCACATTAAAAAATTACGGTAGAAAGAATAGACACATATTTTGCAGGTTGATCATAGCCATTGTTTGTTGAATGAGTACCATTCATGAATGATTATGTAGGATATTGATAAAAGTATCACATTTTTATTTTTTTTATTTGTTGTTTATTATTGATTTTTATTATTTTTTAGTGAATTTTTTCATTATGTGATTCTTTGTCAGTTTTTCTTTTCTTTGTTCAACTCACCTGGTTGAAACTGGCTCAATTTTGGACTGAGTTATCAATCCTGTTAAGTTTGGAGGATTAACATAATATTAGAGATAATATTGAGAGGGAAACAGAGAGAGGTTAAAAACTTAACCTAGCTTTCATACATCACTTGTATTTATATTTAACTCACAATAATAAGAATTACATATACACCCTCTTACTATTAACAATTTACACATACTACCCTAATACTCTTGACACTCCCCCTCAAGCTGGACTATATATATCATATATTCCAAGCTTGAAACAAATCGCTGTAAGATGTGTACGACTCAATGCTTTGGTAAACATATATGCAAACTGATCTTCAGATTTCACAAATGAAGTTGTAATCTCCCCAGTTACTATCTTGTCCCGAATAAAGTGACAATCAACCTCAATATGTTTGATTCTCTCGTAAAACACCGGATTGACAGCGATATGGATAGCTGTCTGGTTGTCACAGAACAACTGTAAAGGAAGTTGAACTGGAAACCCAATTTCCTGGAGGAAGTGTAGTAGCCAAGTCAACTCACTCGTCGTATGCGTCATTGCCCTATACTCAGCCTCAGCACTGGATCTTGCTACCACAGATTGTTTCTTACTTTTCCATGAGACAACGTTACCTCTTAAGAAAGTACAATAACCAGTGGTTGACCTTCGATCAGAAGGAGAGCCAGCCCAATCAGCATCTGAGAAACCTTCCACTCTAAGATGTCCATTAGCTCGATATAACAGTCCAAGTCCAGGAGCTCGTTTGAGATATCGCAGAATACAAGTAATTGTCTCCCAATGTGGCACTCTAGGACACCCAATGAACTGACTTACTATACTGACTGCATAGGAAATATTCGGTCGAGTAATAGTGAGATAATTGAGTTTTTCAACCAATCTGCGATACCGACCCGGATTCTCAAACAGTGCACCATCATCCATCAATAGTTTCTGATTCGGATCCATAGGAACATCAATTGGTCTGCCACCCAGCAAACCTGCTTCCTCTAGCATGTTAAGTACATATTTCCTCTGTGATAAACAAATACCCTGTTTAGATCGAGCCACTTCAATTCTTAAGAAATACCCGAATTTTCCCAAATCTTTAGTATGAAATCGATTTTGCAAGAAGATTTTTAACTTGACAATCCCCTCAGAATCATTTCCAGTGATCACAATATCATCTACATAGACCACCAATAGAACATATCCAGCATCCGTCTATCTATGAAACACAGAATGGTCTGTTTGACATCGAAGAAGACCAAACTCTAAAACTGCATCTGAAAACTTACCAAATCATGCACTTGGTGACTGCTTCAAACCATACAAAGATTTTTTTACCATACTCCCCCTGAGCAGTAAACCCAGGTGGCTGCTCCATGTATACCTCTTCAACCAAATCACCATGTAAAAATACATTCTTGACGTATAACTGAAACAACGACCAATCAAAATTAACAGCCAAAGAAATCAAGATACGAACAGAAGAAATCTTGGCAACAGGAGAGAAAGTCTCATCATAATCAACACCATAGGTCTGAGTAAAGCCCTTTGCAACAAGCCGGGCTTTGAGATGCTCCACAGAACCATTCAGATGAAATTTAACAGTATACACCCAACTACAACTAACAGTTCGTTTACCAGCTGGTAAAGGAATGAGATCCCAAGTCCCATTATGATGTAAGACATCCATCTCATCCTCCATAGCTTTCCTCCAACCCGGATCAGATAATACATCCTGAAATACTTAGGAATAGATATAGTAGATAATTGAGAGGTAAAACAAGATAAGACATGAGACAATGTATCATATGAAACAAAATGAGCAATGGGATGATTAGTAACACACGAATGAGTACCTTTTCGAAGAGCAATAGGTAAAGAGTCTAAATTACCTGATGGACTAGGATCAGAAGGCGACAAAGAAGACGGTACGGGCACCTCAGTCGATGGTAAAGGACGACGAGAGTATGCACGAGGAGGTAAAGTAGATGGTAACACAGTGGGCACGGGAATATCTGAAGATGAGGGAAAAGATGGTCATACAAGAGATGACCCAAAGTCCAGATCCAAAGGTTGAGAAGGTGCTGGAAAATATGGAACAAATTCCTCAAATGTGACATCGGCACTAGTAAAGTATCGTCGCAGAGAAGGACTATAGCAACGATACCCCATCTGTGTGCGGGAATAACCAAGAAATACACATTTGGTAGCTCGAAGGTCAAGTTTATCAAACTCAGGACCCAAATTGTGAACATAACAGACACATCCAAAAACCTTAGGAGTTAGGGAAAATAAGGACTTACCAGGAAAAATGACAGAATATGGACTTTGCCCATTTAACACAGAGAATGACATACGATTAATAAGATGACAAGCAGTAAGAACAACATCACTCCAAAAATATCGAGGAATATTCATATGAAATAACAGGGCACGGGTGACTTCCAACAAATGACGGTTCTTGCGTTCAGCAACACCATTCTGTGGAGATGTGTAAGCACAGGAAGTTTGATGAATAATGTCAGTTTTACTAAGATAAGCTGAAAAAGGATCAGATTCATATTTCTGAGCATTATCAGAACGTAAAATACGTATACGACAACTACACTGAGTTTTTATTTCCTTACGAAATGTCTCAAATATAGAGAATAATTCAGACCGAGCTTTCATAAAAAACAGGCAAGTCACACGAGAATAGTCATCCACGAATGACACAAAATAAGGATATTTATTAGATGAAAATATTCTTTATTGGACCCCATACATTAGAATGTACAAACTCAAATGGACTAGACACACGATTATTGACTCTAGACTGAAATGACACACGGTGATGCTTACTAAGTTGACAAGCTTCACAAGACAACGATGACACACAACTGAGATTGGAAAATTGGCGCTTCAGATTCTGGAGAGAGGGATGTCCAAGACAACAATACCATTGAAAAGGAGACAACGAGGTCTGTAGAGCCCGAGCAGGTGAATCAAAATCAAAGTAATATAGGCCACTAGCTTCATGCCCCGTACCAATCTTCCTCTTCGTCTTAAGATCCTGAAAGACACAATAAAAGGGATAAAAGGTTACAGAACAATTGAGAGAACGGGTAATCTTACTGATGGAAAGTAAACTAAAAGGAAACAGAGGAACAAATAACATGGAAGATAGGGACATATCAAGACTCAAGTGAGTAGTCCCCAGACCTGAAACTTTAGAACAAATATCATTAGCAAGAGTAATACTAAGTATGGAAGTAGTAGACTGATAAGTAGAAAAAACATCAGACGCACCAGTCATGTGGTCAGAAGCGCCAGAGTCTATGATCCAGGGACTGTGAGTGGAGGACAATAAACAAGTGGAAGCAATACATAACTGGACAAAAGTAGCAGTGGAGGGAGATGAGACAGCCTGTTGTTGGAACAACAACTGAGCATACTCCCCTCGGGTAATAGTAACCAACTTAGTGTCTTGCTTGGGTTCCATAAGTGCAGCAAATAGAAAAAGAAAATCAATAGATCACTGCACCGGACAAGAATCACCTGCAGCACTGCTGAACCGAAGAAGAGAAGATTGCTGGATCACTGAACCGGATTGGAGAACTCCACTGGACCGCTGAACCGGACCAAAGGAGTCCACTAGACCGCTGAATCGGACCAAAGGAGTCCACTGGACTGTTGAATCGGACCAGAGAAGTCCACTGGACTGCTGAACTGGAGACAAAACAGATGGAACAGGTTTGAACCGGTCTAAAACTGATTGAACCGGGCCTGAACCGGACTTGAACCGGTCTGGTCTAAGACTATTGGATCTGAGTCTGGATCCGGGTATGAAGTTGGATCTGGACTCAGTCTTGACTTCATCTTCTTCACTGAGTAGGGTTTCAACCAAACCCTAATCTCTTCACCAAAGTCGACTACACCACCACGAAGCAAGGCGCCACCAAGTCGACTGCACCAACATCGACTGCCCCCACCACGACATCAACACCTCCACAACACAGTGCCACCAAGTCGACTGCCACCACCACGACAAGAGACAGATGACGGCGAACCAAGCCCACCACAACACAGAGATCGATACCACACCACTACCACCACTACCACGACGACTAACAGTATCACACCACCACCACGAGCAACAACACCACTGCAACGAAAGACAACTGAACCACAACAGTACCGCCACCACCACAATGCTTCGACAAACACAGTACCACCACCACAAACAAAAATTAATTTATTCAGAATATATATTTATGATCGTAATGCTCTGATACCATGTTAAGTTTGGAGGATTAACATAATATTAGAGACAATATTGAGAGGGAAATAGAGAGGTTAAAAACTTAACCTAGCTCTAATACATTACTTGTATTTATAGTTAACTCACAATAATAAGAATTACACATACATCCTCTTACTATTAACAATTTACACATATTACCCTAATACTCTTAACATATATGAACAATCGTAGGTGAGCGAATTGATATGTCCTAAGTTGAGGCTACTTTTTCTTTCAAGCTGCATGTATAACACTGTGTCATTCAAGTGATACCACCTGTAGGAGTACATAAACTTCTACAATATGTCTGTGCATATATAGGATCGGAGTGACAAACTGCTACAAATTCAATTTCTTACGAAAGGAAATGTTATGCTATTTAATACGTATGTTGTCCAGGCTGTGCTATGTCATTTCTTGAGATTTCTTCATGCAAAATGAAATGCATGTTCTCCCTTATTTTATGTATGCCTTCTTGGCCTCTACTTTTAGCTATGATTTTATTCGTTTCTCACCATCAATTTCTTTATGCGATACTATCATGTTCTTATCATTTATGCCCCTGTACAACTCTCTGCAGGATCTTGATCTCACAAAGCCAGGTGTACGTAAACCATTCGAGAGGCCTGAGTTTGAAGTAACAACAGCGGAAGTACTGAGAAAAGCTGATTTTAGGGTGAGAATTTGGCATACTAATAATTCTAATTTCTAATCCCAGGTTTTTGGTCAGCATCAGCACGTTTATGTTCTGTGACTGTATTAGTTGGCTTATGGTCACTTTTGACCATTGTGCATTTGCTCTAAACAAAATCAAGATGCTTATTATCACAAATGATATTTTTCTTGTGTGTGGTAACAAATTACACTGCACGTGTTTCACCAGTCATGTGATCCTGGTATGCACTATTACCCTGTTCTTTTAGCTGGCCATGTTTAGTTTAAGGTGACTTCACCAGTTGGTATGTCAAACACCATGAATCAGCGAGTTGGCTAGCTGACTGCTCTTCATTGCTTTAAGTTATTGAAAATAACAAACATTTATGCACTTTCCTCCTCCTTCCGTGCCCCAGGAATTGATCTCGTTTCCATTTACTTGATGAGTTTTGTCTCTGGGTCCAGTTGAGCGACTTGAAATTTTGACAGGTGACTGGTGATGTGGTAAATGCAGTGGGCAATTAATTCTTTTCCCATCCTCCTTTCCTACCTGCTTCTCCTATAGCCCAAATTTTGTCTCAAATATTTCACCAGAATTAGTTCAGTATTCTTAGTTCTGGTCCAACAAGTTACTTTTGTGAATTTGTCCTCTATGTGCCTTTGTTTCAAGAATCCATAGTGAAATGTGAGCCTGTTTCTCAACATAATTTTCCTTGTTCATCCTGTAGACCCGAATTAGCGCCAAGGCCCAAAGGAAAGTTGGTAGGGAGATCAAGACAGCCTGAGCTTTTGGCCTAATGCCTTTCACCACGATGGGGACAAAACAGTTTGTTTTTGGAAAAACAATGAAGGATATGGACAAGGATTATGAATATGACACCTCCGATTTTCAGAATTACGTGGATGCAGAATCAGATGAAGACCCTATTGTAGCCTAACAATTTTATCCTCAAAAGTAATTTTGGTTGCCAATATCTCTGAAATTTGGTATGTGAGATGAACAATATGATAACTATCATTCTGAACAAATACCGTTCCTTTGACTTGATGTTTATTAGAACGTTCTTTTTCAGTGTGCAGTAAAAATCAAGCCTGCTTAACTACATGGCTAGGTTTCTAGAATTATGATACCCCTCCCACTGAGCAAGCTCTATCATTCCACACTCATGTGCACACTAAGAACCTAGAGTTTTCCATGGATAAGTCCTACTCGCTGGAGTGAGCAACCTTTAACAGGCGTACCCATACAGTATAATCAATGCGGTTAATAGGGGTGATACCCACTTTAAATCTGTATTCCTGTGTTCAAATACTGGTGTGAATCAGATGTTTAATTTCTTTTGGTGTTCAAGTGCCAGGGTGTATGGTCTGGGTTGGAACTTTGAATCCATGGATATTTGATAGTGCTCTGGTTCTTTTTGCAGTCTTTAGATTTTCTTGAATTGCGTTAGAAGTTAGAACTAGGAATATAGATGGTGCATATCATACTTTTTATATTTAGAGGAGTATGTTCTACAACCAAATTACTTTTTTTTTTTGTTTTTTATTACATGTGCCCTTTTTGTCGTTGTGGTTCTGTTTTGACTTTGGTAGCAGTAAATCCTCCTAAGGTCATGGGATTCGAGTCCATCGAGAAAAGTAAAGACACGAAAATACTCTTGAACCCTTTTTAATTGAAATCATCGACTAGTAGGTGGATTTATCCTCCGACAGGAAGTAGCCAGTATGATTTAGCCTCCACAGGTTTGGACTATAAACAGATTGACTCGTCAACCTCGTTTAATAAATCAGCCGAAGCCAATACGAAGTCGGTCAATTATAATTTATACTCGAGCACAAATTCAACACAATACCAACTTGATTATACATCTAATGATAAGTGAATCGAGTAAATTTTAATATTTGTAAACACCGCTTCAACCCCCCCAACCCCCCATCCTTCGATTTGGCTTTATTATCCATGTCTCCGGCTATGTGCAACAATACTAATTATTTTAATTTTGAGAATGACAAAAGCTATATTCAAATTAGTTTGGTGGTCCATGTACACAAGCTTTCTAAGAACTTCTGCTTCTTCCTCTTTTGTAAACAACTACGAAGCTCAGAAATTCAGTAGTCCAAGCCAATGGCTATAAGAGGTGTTTCTTATAATCTGGCAGAATGTCTATAATGCACACCCATAATATGTGACAATTGCCAGTCATGCTATATACAACTCAATAACAGCATTGAAGGTCTGTAGTGCATAGTAATATCATATAAATCGGAAACCCATAAGAAGCCTTACAGATTTGAACCTTTCTCCCTTCTGATCATGCAGTGGAACACATCGGATCCCAGTTCTCAACTCGGCCAGTGGTAGACATGTTTGGCCACCGAAGTCATGTTTTTTGGATGTGTCGTACTCCATAACCTCAATCCGAAGTAAAGCCAGTTCAGGAACAGTGAGTGGGAATTCAAACACCTCATCCCATACTGGTATCCACTGATCCTCAATTGCCGTAGTTTCCATCATTCTCGTATCAGCAGGAACTCCTGCAATTCCAACCTGCATATAGATCAGTCAGTGAACACATTCCTTTCTGTCAATTTTATGCTCCTAAATGAGATTGATTTCAGTAAGAAGTTTTGAGTAGCATCGAGATGCTAAAATCGTGTGTGTCTGTGTGTGAGAGTGAGAGAGAGAGAGAGAGTAAAAAAAAAGATATTCATGGTAATTAATACTTTGTAAACTTATTTCTAGTGCATACTTATTCAAAAAAAAAAAAAAACTATAAGCTGTAGGTGGAGCATCGTCAAGTGTCTCAAACTTGACCCAAAAAAACCCTATTTAAATGGCATCAAAATTGAAAGGCAATGACCATCCATTAACCATTTGATCTATGCAGATGACCTGATAATTTTTTCCAGAACCTCTTTGTAAGAAGTTGCAGCCATCAAACAATTCTAGGAGCAATATGAAACCTGGTCTGACCAACAAGAAAATAACACAAAATCTAGCATATCTGTTAGCCCCAATACAGCCCCACAGATAAACTTAACCTTAAGTTGGGTCTGGGATATGCATCGCCTATCTTCATGCCATAAACTTGGGACTCCTAGTGTTCCTATCAGGATCAAAGTCCGCTACAAGATGTATTTTGCAGGCAGAACAACACTGATCAAATCATTCATATAAGCTCTGTCAGCATATTCAATGCAACCCTTTTCTCTTCCCCTTTCCTTCTGTTCAAGGATTGATACTTAAGTGAGGAGGTTTTGGTGGGGTTCAATATATAAACGAAGATAGAAAGGAGGGTTAGGCTCCAGCCGTATGCAGGATATTAACAAAGCCTTCCTTTCCAAAATGGCTTGACAAATCCAAAGAATGACTCCAAATGTGACAAATAGGCAGCACTTAAATAGTGCTCCAGATCTTCCTTCCGAAAATGTTCAGGTCCATCAATCTGATTCAGTAATTTGGAAAGGCATTATCCAAAGCAAAGACAATCTTTGAGGGTAATTGTAGGAAAATTGGAAATGGACAATATCAACATGTGGATCAAACCATGGGTGCCCTTCCTTCCCAATTTCAGAGTTACTCCAAAGAGCTAAGTGATCACTTCCCCATTTGGGTAGAAACATATTGACCAGAACAACTCCAAAATGGAATGAAGCCCTATTAAATGAGCTATTTCATCAGAATACGGTTCAAACTATCCTACAGATCTCAATGCCACAGTTTCCCATGTAAGATTTCTGACTTTAGACCCTTGATACTAGAGGTCTATTCTCAGTCCCTGAAAATATGTTCAGGATATATATTCCCATTTCCCGAATGAAGCAAAATTTCACAAAGGCAACTCATGGCGCATCCCTGCAAAAGTGCTGCCAACAATAATATACAGATGGTCTCTTCCTCCTCGAGGGAAATTATAATCAATGTTGATGCTGTAGTCAGAACAACATTTATTTTTCTATAGACTCTAATGGGAGCATAACTGATATGTGGACCACATATTCCCCCCACTCAACCCAAATTTTTTTGAAGCTTATGCCCTGAAGCTAGAACTCCTGAGAGCTAGTAATGAAAGCTGCTCCAATGTTCACTTCAAAGGGGATTCCCAGAAATCCATCTCATATGCCACCTCTCATCTGGTCCCAACTGGAGGATTGCAAACCTTATTGAAGATGTGATGCAATTCAGACAATGTCACTCAAGCTGGAAAATAGCTAAAATTCACAGATCGTTGAATGCTTCATGAACTAGCTCAATGGGCAGCCATACCGAACTTCTCAGGTTCACTTCTACGAGAAAACATCATAAGCACAACCCAAGTAGCGGGAAAAAGACTGGAAAGAGTCTTCACCACCCCATCATAGTCCCAAATCACCTTATTTTAATTCAATTTTGTTTTCAATGTTATTCTCTGCTTTTGTTCTAACTTTAATTGCCGGATAGTCTTTTCTAATCTTACCCTTGTAAAGAAGTCTGGCGGTGAATATAGATCAAAGTGCGTACGGTGGAAATCTGAATGCCATCCTTCCCCCATATATAATTGTACCTATTTTTAACAAAAGGCAACATAGATGCATTTCAAACCAAAATGGAAGGTGATCATCACATAGTTAAAATTTGTGTCAGACTTATGCACCTGCAAAGTAGTCTTAATTGGTAAAGTCTCCCTGGAATCAAAATCTCTATTTAATAAAAGATCTGGTTTTTTCACAAAACCACAGCCACCATTGGCTCTGAACATTCCTTCTGTCACCCAAAGATGCTTTCCATGTCCCTGATGAGGAAGAAAATAACATAATAAAAAAGCACTCAAATAGAGTACAAGAAAATGTTCTGATCCATAATTTGCTTGGATATTTCTAATAAGTCACAAAACAATGTTCTACTTGACTGAATGCATGAGTTGATTTATATACAACAAGGAACAACAACTAATTTGCACAATTAGGACACACAAAAATGCTTTTGTGTCCGTGCCATTTAAAAAGTTGCCACATAATAGAAAGTTTAAATATCCGAACACATTATATTCTGCTCTAAACTTCTTTACCCAAAGCGTTTCTTATTTTAATCACCTACAGTTGATGCTGATTCGGAGAATGGCTTCCCTAATGACTCTTGTGATAAGAGGATAATCACATTCATTAGTGTCCTGCCAGGGGAAATCATGTCTGATGGCATCAATATCCTGTGTGTTCTAATGGTCTTGCGAAACAGCGTATGCAGACAAGTGACCCCAATTTCTGCATATGCCATTGCAAATATAAGTCTCTCTCTCCATCTCTAAGTACCCTAAAAATAATTCAAATATTATGTCTGTTTCCTAGCCCTACCCATCAGAAACTGTAATTTGAAGCTCATGCAGTGGAGCTGTGTTTCTCTAGACATCTTCAATTTAGTTGTCCACTCAGAGTTGCAGCAATATTTGGACTTTTGAACAGTAAACGGGTCGTACAAATATCAGATGGCATGGAACTGAATATTAGAGGCAAATGTGTTTGAGGGTTAACAATTGACAAGTATACTAAAAGTAGTCTGACCTGCATGTTCAATGCAACCATTTGAGCTCCATGCATCCAACCAACCAGAGGATTGTAGTTAGATGAGCCAACTCGTGTACCCTTAGGGTATATTCGCAGCAAATTCCTCTGGGTAAACCTAGAGCACCAACATGGTGCAAACAAATGGTAAAACTTCATAGATAACCATGTTACCAAGCAGACAAGGTAAAATCCTAAGCTATCTTTGCATGTCAGATTACCACTCAATAGCACATATTGTGCATGTCTGGAGCATGATACTTGTATATGCACCTCACCTTATGGATGCTCAAGCCTGATAAATGAAGGGAACATACAATTACCTGTTTAATTGTAAATTTTATTAATCATGAACCTTACCATTAGCCAGTTGACATTATTTTTTTTTATAAGAAACACTGATTTCATTAAAAAACCAAAAATTATAAAGGACAAATCATAGTTGGACAAGATATCCAAAAACTAAGATACGAAAACATGAAAAAAAAAACAAGAACAAAAAAAAAAACTCATGCATGGGCATGCAATAGCACTACATTCCACATGTTGCAATCTAACTCGAAATAATGCAAGAAAGAGGGATATCTTCAAACTCTTTAGCCATAGACGCCTAAAAGGAAGCCAAAAAGTAAAGTTGTTCCCATAGTTCTTCAACCTCCTCACATTTGTCATAAAAAAACACCCAAACAATAGCATTACAAGCACAACACCAAAGGGTTTTTTACTTCCTATTCCCACTCTGCTACAGACATCCAAATATATCATCAAAAACATGTTTCTTGGTGCCGCCCAAGAATGACCCACAAGTGTAAACAACTTGTTCCAAAGAGAGAATGCAACAAAATAGTGAAGAAAGAGATCATCAATATTCTCACCATCACCTTTCCACATAACACACCACTGCGGTCAAAGACAAATCTTAGGTCTTCTTCTTTGAAGCACATCATAAGCATTAAGTTTACCATGAGCAATTATCCATACACAAATTTGCACCTTTAGAGGCACTCTAGATTCCCATATCACCCTTGAAGGTGAAAACAACAGAATCGATGGATAATCAATTAAAGACAAAGAATCGTATGCACGAACCAAGCTAGGGATTCGCACTTTGATTGCCTGAGAAAGCCATAGCCCTTTAATTGCTTAGGAGTACCGGCTTTAAAAGCCTTTTCTTGCTTGATGCTTTCTTATCTCGAGTTATTCCCCGTGATCCATCTATGAGATCGCTTGCACCAGCTTTGGATTAAACAAGATCAACCATAAAATCGTTTGAAACGTTCCATAAAATCATTTGAAACGTTCCATAAAATTCTACTAGAATCCATTTGATTTTTTTTACCGATAAAATCCGTGCTCGAAAATAACATTTTTTTTTTCAAGCACGAATTTTTCTAGTTCAAGTGTATCTTTTCTTTACCACGAATTATTTTTTTTGGTTAACAATAATTGTAATTTTACCAATATCTGTGGGTTCCTTAATTTTCTTTCTACACCATAAAGGAAATAGGGTCATTCGGTGGTGTACTATATTTGATCCGAAAGGAAGAAGATGAAACGAAGGAAAAAAATAGAAGTGATTAACTGAAAATCCAATTATGGAAGAAAGATTTCACTATAATCAATATAGTAAATCAAAGTCATATAATATTAAGTAATAAAATGATTTCTAAACTTTATTTGAAATCATAGTACCGTATTTAGTTAAGTATCTTGTAAAATACTCTTGCCATAGATCCCATTTTCTATTCTGCCTCTATTCCTCTATGATTCATTTCATTCGAACTTGAAACTTGAGTCTCGCAGTTGTTGAATCTACTTTTCATATCCAAAGCCATCATTCTTTGTTCTTCTTCGGCTTCGTTGCCAAAGTCTTCTATGAAAAGCACATCCCTACCTCTCACAACTAAATCCGAATCCATTTCCACTCTTTTTGATCCATTCGACTTAGAACCTATGGCAGAATTTCGATTGTGGCCATCGGCATTGTCATCACACCTCACCGAATCGTCATCGAGGGAATCTTGGATAGCACCTAGAAGACATCGCTTGAGAAGAACCATATTTTAGGCGAATACATTAGGCCTTTTCAAACCCCAAGCCCACTTTTCCCGTCTCTTTAATAATAAATGGACCCGACCTTTTAAGCCTATCAGATGCACTTGTTGGATTTAGAATGAAAGAAGATCTCAGCCCACCTTGACTAGGCCTAACCCCTTGGGCTTCAAAGTGTTTAGTATAGCCCATTTCCTAAGAGCCCACTGATTTGGTTTTATTAACAAGCTGCAAACCCTTCTTCAAAGCAAATTTAAATTTAAAGTTAGCATTTAAACCTCCTTTATCTCCTTTTCCTTGGTAATTAGTATATTCTTCTCCGCAATTAAACACCTCAATTAAAGCATTCTTATCGTTAATTGATATTCCCCTTTGACTTCCTTTCACAACATCTAACTTCTGTATACCCCTTCCTCCTGTCATGACACGTACCCCATCAACCCTATTTGCTTCATCTTCAACCTCATGACCGTAGAATCCTTTTTTGGTGCTATCTCCTCCAAAAAATCTCTTTTGCTCATCCCAATTGAACCTCCCAGTATTCTGGAAAACCCTAATTCTAATGGAAAAGATTTCCCATCAAACTCAATAGTCCACAATGTCCTCAACAGACCAAAATGGGGTTTATGAACCCTAAGCCTTGCTTGAAAGAGATTCTCACAATTCTCTGTTTCATGATCAATTTCTATAAAACCACAACAATTTTCAATTCGTATAAAAACATCTCGATTCCACATGTCCACCCACCCATAACAGAGTCCAGCAAAAACCTGTTTTCCTTCGGCAAATATTTTCAACCCTCAAAATATTTGGACAGAAAAGATGGCCATATCAGCTTGAAAAGGTTTTAAACAAACCTTAAAATTCAAAATTTTTGAAAGTTCACTCTGAATCAATCCCCAAGGGTGAAAAAAGCATTCCTTGATGCAGACCACAACATTCTTCCATTTCTGAAATTCCTTATAGATCATTTCATCACCTTTAAGGACAGTAGCATCCAGAGAATTCTTTCTACTATTACCTAGCTGATGCATCTTTTCATTCTCAACCATACCTCCTCTATTATTATCCTTCCGAAATAGAGATTGCTTATGCCCATATAGAACATCCTCTAACAACCTTTCAAAAATCTCCAATCCCCTTTCAACAATTCCTTTCGGAATAATCAATCCTATTCTCCGTCCATTATTCATCACCTTAGAAACTCTAAAAATGTCACCAAATCTACTAGAGTCCACTTACATCAAAAGACAAAAGCCATTACCTCTATACTTTTTCAAGAACACATCCTTCCTATTCCACTGAATAACATTCCAGATAAACTCCTTCAGCCACAACAACCCTTCTTTATTGAACTTACAAGAAAAAGAACCATATTGATTCCACTCAATAATACAAAAACACTCTCCAATCGACCCTTCAGTCTTCACATAAAAACATTTCTTCTCAATCGAAACTTCCCCCATTCAAAAAGAAGATTTTGGACCTTATATTAGTCAGCCGGTTGACATTATTGATTAAATATTCAACGCACTGATGCAGTATACTTTATTATGTCCATTTAGATCTATGGGGAACCTCACGGGAATCGCCAACTATATATGATATACTGATTTTTGAAATAGCAATACAATCAACAAAAGTTTAGCCTTCAATTTCTTCAATAATAAGGATTATAAAAGGGAAAACAATGGTCCAATCCAGAATATTTTGCTTTAATACGCACAACTGACCAAACTTTAAAATTGAAATAGACAGTTCATGCAATAGACAACTAAATATACAGTAACAACTTTTAATACCAAGTTCCGATTTTAAGCTGATAAAAAAAGAAGTTACCGGACGATATGGGGTCCATATGTTCTGGCAGCATTTTCAAACTCTTGCTCGCTCAAACTGAGACGTCCAACTTTATTAGGATCAGTGCTTAGCGAGCCTCTAATTTCACTTTTTGACTTCCCAGCATGAATAGCAATTAAACGCCTATACTCCGGAGCTGCATCTTGCACACCTTCGTCCTCCTCGCTTGATTCATCCTGTCAACAATGGTGAGACTATAATTAAGTTGGTGACATGCAGTGCACTAACTGTCAAAGAAAAATTGACGCTACTCACATTCCCTGTGTCATCAGTTTTGAGGTTATTGCCAATAGCTAGGTTCTCATTCTCCCAAGGTTCTTCCTCTGTTGAAGCCTTCACCTTCTGTGTATTCCCTTTTACCTCCATACTCTGAAACTCACGGAATTCTTTTGGTGGTTTGGTGGAGATCAAAATTTTTTTCTTCAAAAATTCTGGTGAAGGGAACTCCTTTAGGTCTGACTCAGGGTAGAACAACATGTCTCCAAATGTTCTAGTGACCATCTAATTAAAAACAAAATACAGCCATAGACTCACAAAGACAACTCATTCCAAAACTTTAAGACCGGCTTAAAATTCATGTAGTAGAGTAGGGTTTTACTCACCCGAGCCACTTTAGCTTGGAGATCTGAATTAAGGTGGTCCTCAAAAGTTACTACAACAGGATATTCAGAAGCATAAAATGCGTAATCCTTAATAGCCCGCAGACACTTGATAAGTTGGACTGGAGTAGTCAGCGTTCTACAGGTTTAAAGAAATAGCATCACTCAATGCAGAACAAAGAAAATTCTAATGGTTGTTAAGTAGGGCAATGGAAGTCAGTTCATCAGCACAAATTTCTTGCTTTATATTACAGCAAATGGCGTGATATTCATACATTATATTCCCATACATTAATGGAATGTGATCGGCTGATCTGATGTTGTAGGTTATAGATGTAAATAAATTTGAGAAGCCATTTCTGGCTTGTGTTAACAAGGAAGAGCAATGTTTTGAAGGACATTTTTTTATGGATGTGACACTTCATTATCCTCAGATATCTTTGATTTTGTGCAGCTCATTCTTTCATATCCTTTCAAAACCAACTGGATATAATAGCAGATTTTATAAATTCTTGCATCATGTAGGGCTAGTATGAAAAATATGATAATGTCGGACATGATATTTGCCTTGATATTGCGCATGTATGAAATGCTCCCTTATTTGGATATTATGAATGATGAAACACAATATCAAACAACAACTCCGAAGCAATTCGAGATGCATGTCCCCTAAGACCTTCACCTTCAAAGACTATACTGTTGAACAACGGGTGTAGATGAATTCATTGGCTCTAATAAAAAAGAAAAACTCATTTGCTGAGAGGGGTAATTAACAAATGTTAACCTCCCTTTGTGTTCTTTAATGTGTGTAATCAATAAATTGCTAAGCAAAACAAGAAAGGATAACACCACATTTGAATGCCAGATCAGAACACATCAGATGTCTAGAAGCAAATGCAGATTAACTTCATACCCTCCATGTTTAACATCCACATCGTCTCTCGTTGAGTTTGCCCACAAATCCAATTCAATTACTCTTACACCTTTCTTTAGTGCCTTAATGATAGGATCAATACTGCAGTCACTGCTTAGTTGATTCCCAGTCAAGTAAGAGTTATGGCCTGTATACATGTAATAATGAGCCAACGGAGCATTCATGTCGTGATGCACCTGAATCCAAGACACTTCTCACAAAATCAATATTAAGGGACAGAAGATCAAGATATTAAGAAAGCCACAGAAATTGATGGAATGACAAGTAAAAGTGCAAAGCTTTGTAGTTTATCTGTTAGTAATTTTTCCAAATTTAAAAAAGGCATAGAAAAGAACATAAATCAATAGCAAATAAGGGTTTGCCCTGCAATGAAAATTGAAAAGGGAGAAGTTAAGAATATAATATGGAGTATGCACCACAAAAACTAATTTAACCCAACTTTTTCCCAATATTTAATTAACAATGCATATAAAGAGTTGAATGCACACAATAAAGTTGCACAGCTTATGTATGTCTGAGAGCAATGGTTAGATACCGGTAATGTCAAAGACTCAAAAGTATATGACTATACTGAAAAAACATAGAATGAACTGCGTAGACAAACTTAATGCCCGTTGATGAGAGTATGATCTGGCCAGTTCCCTGCTTCCCAGGGTTAGCTTGGGGCGTCAGACCTTGTTGAATGACAAATCAATCATTGGTCATTGGGAATTAGAAGCGACAAGCAATCTCAAAACAACTCTTTTAGGAAGAGAAACCACTGGAGCTCCCAGATGTTTAAGTTCCAATTGCTCAGGCATGAACTGTGGTTGGCATCACATCTATGAAAGCCAGTCGGTTGCAACGGGCACCTGGGCACCTGGCTATGCTGCTATTAACTTAATTTCTGACATAAGTCTGGTTCAGTGAAAATTATTAGCATTCTTAGATTTTCTCATCTCAACTTAATATTGAAAAGCATTAACTCAAATTCTTACAGACGCAAATAATGAAAATTTATACCACCTAAAGTTCCAAAAAAAAAAACAAATTGTTGATAGTTGCACAGGGTCAACACACATGATCAATTCCAAAATTATGGTGCACAGTGACATTTTAAATGAATTGAAGTTTTTTTTCACACAGCTAAATAGTGAGATTTGTCACATAGCCATGACAGGTGAAAGAGCAAGATTGCCAGAATCATGAACACATAGAGAGAGAGAGAGAGAGAGAGAGTAAAATGAGTGAAAGATTACCCCAAGAGATGGTGAGATTGCGAAATTATGATCTCCAATGAGATATCGAAAGAAAGCTTCGAGATGGAGGCCTTTACGTTGGAAGATATTGAGGTGCTTGAGACTGTTGAATATCTCTTGGACTTTCTCGTCCGTTGCGTTATCTTCCTCTTGGAAATCTATCAAGAAACTTCGCAAGTGATTGGCACTCATGGTGCCATTCTCTGAGTAACTCTCGAAAAGTCTCCTAACATCTTCTGGAGGCTCAACCGCCCTCAGCTTGAATTTTCTCTTGAAGCAGAAACAAACACTGAAATATTGCTTGGACATTTGTCACAGAGAGCGAGAGAGAGAGAGAGAGATGCAATGAGAGAAGACAAAAAGAAGAGGTTGGTTGGTTCCATTGATAAATAAGAGGAGGAAGGAAGGTGGTGAGACTGAGGAGCTAACTTTTGGGTTTCTACATTCTTCTGAGGAATGGCGTCCAATTGGAGTGGGGAATATATTCTTTGCTGAGCTTTGGAGGAAGTTTGTACTACTGGTTAGGTGTGGTATCCACATTCCATGCTTGATTCCTAAATCCCAGACTTTAAATAGCAGTCCTACACAATAAGAAAAGTCATTGCTTTTGTGGCAAATCCAATAAAATTACTCGCCATCCAATAAAATTACCCCCTCCACCATTATTATCACCAGCATTGCTTCCATTGGCTCGTAAGTCATGTGGAACACTGATGTTCAAATCATGGTAAATAAATCAAATAGATAAAGAGGAGTGATGGGACACTCCTGAGAAACGAGTAGATCGCGACACGTGTTCTCAGCACCGAGGACATCTATTGTCTCTAACAACACCACGTGTCCCCTGCACCAAGTATGTCCTCCCATTTGATGGAACCACGTGTCCTCGACACCGAGACACGTCTTGCTCTCCGACAAACACCACATGTCCTCGGCACCAAAACACGTCTTGTTCTCTGAAGACGACGACACAATTCCCTCGGCGCCGAGGGCATTCCCATTCTCTTAAACCATGTACCCTCGGCTTCGAGGGTACCTCCACTCCAAGACACTTGGGTTTCCTCGGCTTCAGGGATATTTACTGGGACTCTGGTCCTGCCACATAACTCCGACTTCTAGAAAGGCTACTGATTGACAGCTGATCAGTCTCAGCTAGACTAGGAATCATGAGGGTATTCTGTACAATGAGGTTAGAATGGCAGGACCAACACAACACTCCACCAAGGGGAGTCGGACGCGTGGCATAAAGTGCAGGATGAGGGGCAAATAGACAAAAATACCCCTGCTGACATGCGGTTGTCTCAGGCTAGCATTTAATGAATCCTCAGTCGATGGGACATCAACAGTGACTCAAGAAGCCAGGAGGAGGGGCATTAAGTGCTCTAGTACCAGGACATTTAATGCCTCAGCATTAAATAAAGAGCATTAAATGCTCCGGGATCCGAGCATTTAGTGTCTTTGCATAAAAGGAAGAGCATTGATTGCTCGGGGATCCGAGCAATTAATAATGGGGTCTCCCCCATGCGAAATAGGGGGCACACTGCCCCATATCTAGACACTACCTACTAACTAGGTCCCCAATAATGATGAGCCTTTGGTGGGTACAAATAGCTTCCAAAAATACAATGCAAAGGTACGCAAAATCACTCATCAAGAATACACAACAATGCTTTCTTCTTTCCCTCTCTCAAAGAACTGACTTGATCATCGGAGGGGATACGCCGAAAAACACTCTGGCGCCCTTTCTAACCTATCTTCTGTGTTCTAGGAACCACCAGCGATACGCCGGAATCCAAGCAATTGATGTCTGCTATCACTCAGAAGATTGAAGATCTCGGGCCTTCTCATTCTGTAAACATGGCAAATCAGGTATATGGATTTGCTGCTTCTTCTTCCATTCCCAGTCTGCATCAATTCATCACCACTCCTTAGGCCCCCTTTGGCCCTCTCAACCCCTTCCTTGCCACGGGATCTTCGATACTCGAGGTAAATACGAGCTCACCAAAGGAGAGATCTGTCTTTTACAACTATTGTGCGAAAATCATCACGCACAATTTGGCGCCGTCTGTGGGAAACGATTAAAATTTCCGAAGAACAGTGACCATGATGAATACTCGTCAAAAAGGGAAGGGCCCTCAACAGAAGAATGCCGATTTACTAGTACCCTCCACATCAAGAACGAAGGACCAAGTCGAAAGTGTCAACAAAGAACTTTCTGTTCACTCGAGGGAGCAAACCCGCCAAACCAGCATGGGTATCGGGTCTGGAAGATCCGCCCCGTTAGCCCGTCAACTGGCTGAGGTGATCGAGGAAAATTCGGAGACCGGTTGTGATAGTTGGAAGAAGACAACGTTAACGTCCTAAATCGACTGGAAGAATTTGCGTCCTCCGGTGAGGGATTTCGAGACCTGCCGCGGTCCCGGGAACATTCCGTCACGGAGGTGGGACATGAGGATTTGAGAAACCGCTTAAGTGGCGGAACAGGGTGCTCTAGGGCTCCTAAACGCCGAAGGGTCAAGGGGCAGCTCCCAGAGATTCCATCCAAGAGGACTAGAACATTGGCTTGGAGTGACCTCTGATGGAGGTTGTCAGGGCGAGGAGGCGCAGATGAGTCCGAGGAGGGTTCGACCCTCTCCGTTCGACACCTTGACACAGGAAGACGTGGAGACCGACCTCGAGAAGGTGAGGCGTACCCCAAGCAGGGGGAAGGCCAAATGGCACGGTTCCATCCAGAAGGAAGAGATAGGGCCATTCCGGAGGACGACTCTGACTACGAGGCTATCCAATCGCCCTTTACTATGTAGATTGTAGAAATAGAGGTCCCGAAAAAGTTCGTGGTGCCAAGGTTCAAGGTATATGATGGATGCTCCGACCCGGAAGCCCACCTCCGGCAATACAAGCAAATGATGTCCTTATACCACACAGACCATCGGTTGTTATGCCTAGTGTTCTCAATGAGCTTGGGCGACACCGCCATGAAGTGGTTTGAAACCCTCCCACCTTGCAGCATAGGGTTTTGGAAAGAGCTGACTAGAAGATTTACTGCCCGATTCATCACAGGAAGCAGACGCCCCAAGGACGTTGGGTCGCTACTAACCTTGAGACGGAAGGAAGGAGAATCCCTCCGCCAGTATGCTGCGCAGTACTGGGAGGAGGTGAACGAAGTAGAAGGAGGTTCTGAGGTCATGGCGGCAGCCTCCTTCAGGCTTGGCCTCCCACGAGACATCGACCTCTATAGGTCATTGACGAAGAAAACGCCAGTAGACATGTGCGACTTGATGGCCCGAATCAACAAGTATTCTCGGGTGGAGGATGAAATGATGGGGGCAGAGGAAAGACTCTCGCCCCGAAAAAGAAGGAAAGGGAAAGGGAGGTGGCCCTTTCCTAGAAGGGACTAGTGCCCCTGTCAGGGAGCTCCTTCAAAGGGGTTCACATTCTGTTCAAGGAGCCCATTTACAAACTACTCCACAAGATCAAGAGGGAGCCTTTCGTTAAATGGCCACCCAAAATGCAAGGGGATCCGTCCACCCGAAACCAGAAAGTGAAATGTTCATACCACCAGGACTTTGGACACCTTACAAAAGATTGTAGGGTTTATAAGTCTTTCTTAGAGAAGTTGGTGCAAGAGGGGTACTTGAAGGAATTCATTGAGGAAGCAGCACCGGTGGAGGTCCATGGTGCCAACGACCAAGCCGTTGTCCGAGGCAATATGATCGACGTTATCCACGTTTGCCCTCTGGAGCGTCCGACGTCCAAATCTCTCAGGTCCGACCTTAAGAAGGTGGCTTTTACAAGAAAGGTGGATGAGAGGGAGGGGGGCCGGCCAGACAAGAGGCCCCGGACCGGCAAGGGAGACATTACTTTTTTCGATGCTGACCTCGCAGGCGTGGTCCTCCCCCACAAAGATGCCTTGGTTCTGACCTTGAAGATTGACAACTTTGACGTCAAAAGGGTCTTGGTGGACTCTGGGAGCTCTTCCGAGGTAATGTACTTCGAAGTATTGAAGCACTTGGGGCTGGGTTGTCAAGATCTTATCAAATTCGGTACGCCCTTTGTTGGATTTAACGGTTCGTACGCCTTACCCTTGGGCAAAATCACACTGTCGGTTGCCACCGGGTCTATCACAATCAACATGGAGTTCGTGGTGATCGATTCTGATTCACCTTACAACATTATTATGGGCGAGCCTGGTTGCATGCGCTAGGAGCGGTGCACTCCACCTATCACCAGAAGTTGAAGTTCCCCACACTTGAGGGAGTGAAGGAAATATGCGGGGATCAAGCGTCTGCCAAAAATTGTTTCTATTCAGCAGTAAGGGCGGGGGTCGCCTCCAAGGAGAAAGAGCGAGATCCCGAGGAGGTCTTGAACAAATAGCAATTACAGTCCGGGCGGCTGGGGGTAGATGAGCCGCGGATGGATCCGGCAGACCGCTCGGTGGAGGATATCTAGAAGGTACTTCTGGTGGACGGAGACGGGGACAGATACTTCCTGATTGGCTCCACCATGCCCCCGGCCGAGTAGGAAGAGATGGCCAATTTTTTGAGAAGAAATTTAGATGTATTTGCCTGGGAGCCCACGAAAATGAAAGGAATAAGCCCCGACTTTATAACCCATAAGCTTCATGTTGTCCTCACTTATAAACCGGTAAAGCAAAAGCCTCGGTGCACGGCGCCGCATCACGCCCAAGCGGTAAATGAAGAGGTTGAAAGGCTCCTGGAGGCTGACACCATCTGGGAAGTTCAGTTCCTGGAATGGCTGTTCAACACGGTGTGTGCGAAAAAGAAGGGTGGAAAATGGCGTGTTTGCGTGGACTTCACTGATCTGAACAAAGTCTGCCCCAAGGATGACTTCCACCTTCCAAAGGTGGACCAACTGGTGGACGCTACGGTCGGACACCGACGCATGACTTTCCGGGATGCTAGAGTCGGTTATCATCAAATACCCTTCCATCCATCTGACCAAGAGAAGACTACCTTCATTACTCCGAGGGGAGTCTATTGCTACAAAGTCATGTCTTTTGGCCTAAAGAATGCAGGGGCCACGTAACAAAGGGTCATGAACCGGATGTTCAAGCGGCAGATAGGGACCACCATGGAAGTATATATAGATGACATGCTAGTCAAAAGTAAGAGGGAGGGTGATCACCTCACAAATCTGGAAGACACCTTCTCCATCCTCCGCGTGTATAGGCTAAAGCTGAACGCGGCTAAGTGCGCCTTCGGAGTTGGTTCAGGAAAATTCCTTGGATATCTGGTGAGTCGACATAGGGTAAAGGCAAACCCAGAACAAATCCAAGCCATCATGAATGTACGGAGTCCCTGGACGGTCCGGGAAGTTAAAAAACTCACAGGGATGCTGATTGCGTTAAACCGATTTATCTCTCGCTCGTCCGACAAATGCAAGCCCTTCTTCGGGGCTATCAAGAGGTCCGGGAAGGATATCTGGGATCGGGAATGCGAGGAGGCTCTTGGTGGGATCAAGGAGTACCTTAGGATCCTTCCAACCCTGTCTGTCCCGACTAAGGGAGAGATGCTGTTCCTATACTTGGCCGTGTCAGAATTCGCGGTCAGTGGCGTACTGGTTCATGAACATGAGCAGGAACAGAGGCCAGTATATTATGTAAGAAAAACTCTGCTGGATGCAGAAACAAGGTACTTGCCCTTGGAAAAGTTAGCGTTAGCACTGATCACGGCAGCAAGGAAATTGAGGCATTACTTCCAAGCGCACCCGATCACTGTCTGGACAGAGCAACCACTGAAAGCAATTCTTAGAAGGGTAGACCTCTCGGGAAGAATAGTGAAATGGGCGGTGGATCAAGGGGAACATGAGGTCCACTTCAAACCTCGCACTGCCATAAAGGGACAAGTGTTGGCGGACTTCATAGCGGAATTCTCCGGGGAGCCTCCTCTGCCGGAGGGACCCCCCTCCTCGGAGAGGTACCCTCGACAGGCACTCAAGAACTCTACTGGAGCCTGTGTGTGGACAGATCCTCTAATAGCAGGGGATCCATAATCGGAGTACTGTTAGTCTCCTAGGAAGGATCGGTCACGGAGCAGGCCGTCCGACTAGGCTTCAAGGCATCCAACAATGAGGCGGAGTATGAAGCTCTTATTTCCGGGCTCAAACTGGCTGATGTAGCGGGAGCAGCCGAGCTAACTGTCCACTGCGATTCCATGCTAGTAGTCAACCAAATCAATGGAGAATTCGAGGCAAGGGACTCCCGGATGAAGGCTTATCACCACAAGGAGATGGTTTTACTCCAAAAGTTCAGGAAATGGGAGGTTAAGCAAGTTCCTTGAGATAAAAATGCCCACGCCGACGCCCTGGCTTGCCTGGCCTCAGCACTGGACTCCGACACAACACGAAGGATCACGGTGGAATACCTTCCCAGCATAAATAAAGCTTGCAGGGTGATGGCCATCCAGGAAGGGGAAGAGCCACCTAGCTGGACCAATCCACTACTCAAGTTTCTCCTTTTCGGAGAACTCCCTGAATGCCCCAAGGAAGCTAGGAAGATAAAGCTGAGGGCCCCAAGATTTTAAGTCTCTCCAGATTAGAAGTTGTATCGAAAGTCGTTCTCTGGGCCCTATCTGCTTTGTGTCCGTGAAGACAAAGTAGAACCTCTTTTGTATGAGGTACATAAAGGCATATGTGGGGGGCACTCAGGTGGATGGTCCATGGCCCACCGTATCATGTCCCAAGGGTATTGGTGGTCGCGAATGCAAAAAGATGCGCAGACTTATGTCCAGAAATGTAATCAATGTCAGAGATTCGCCCCAGTCATCCGACAGCCGACCGGAGACTTGCATCCATTAACTAGTCCTTGGTCGTTCGCTCAATGGGGACTCGACCTGGTCGGACCCCTTTCGAGGGCTCCTGGAGGTAAGAGGTTCCTGATTGTGGGAACCGATTATTTCACCAAGTGGGTGGAAGCGGAACCACTTACCAATATCAGGGACATAGATACCAAAAAGTTTGTGTGGAAGAACATAGTGATAAGGTTTGGATTCCCCCGTGCACTCGTATCGGACAACGGAACCCAATTCAATAGCGGGCCTTTCAAGTCTTTTTGTAAGCACCTTGGTATCCGGAACTACTATTCTACCCTTGCATATCCACAAGCCAACGGACAGGCTGAGTCTTCAAACAAAACTATCATCAATGGAATCAAGAAGAGATTAGAAAAAGCCAAGGGAAAGTGGGTGGAAGAACTCCTAACGTCCTCTGGACATATAGGACCACCCCTCGAAGCTCAATAGGGAAGACACCCTACGCTCTCGCGTATGGGGTAGAGACGGTCATCCCTCTTAAGGTAGGCCTTCCGACCATAAGAACACAAGCCTTTGACACGGGGAACAACGACCGCCGACTCAGCTTGGACATGGACCTCACAGAGGAAAGAAGAGAAGTCGCTGCTTTGAGATTGGCCAAGTACCAAGAAGGGGTGTCCAGACTCTACCACTGAAGGGTAAAACCCCGAGAATTCCTAGCAGGCGATCTGGTGCTCAAAAGGGTGGTAGCAAACACCCGGGATCCAGCAGATGGAAAGATGGGGCCCAACTAGGAAGGACCATACAAAGTCACGTCGGTAGGAGGCTCCGGGTCATATAGACTGGAAGACTTGGAGGGAAATGCTGTAATTCGCCCTTGGAATGTGATGAATTTGAAGAAATACTACGTTTAAAAATTGAGAGCCCATTTTCATGTCAAGTGAATTATCCTGGAAAGGGCATGGCCCTGGGGGCAGAGTCTCAGGGACTCTTGCCTCCAAATAAAGAACGGGAACAAGCCTCTTAGAAAGGGCATGACCCTGGGGGTAGAGTCTCAGGGACTCTTGCCTCCAAATAAAAAACGGGAGCAAGTCTCATGGAAAGGGCATGGTCCTGGGGGCAGAGTCTCAGGGACTCTTGCCTCCAAATAAAAAACAGGGGCAAGCCTCCTAGAAAGGGCATGGCCCTGGGGGCAGAGTCTTAGAGACTCTTGCCTCCAAATAAAGAATAGGAGTAAGCCTCCTGGAAAGGGCATGACCCTAGGGGTAGAGTCTCAGGGACTCTTGCCTCCAAATAAAGGACAAGAGCAAGCCTCCTGGAAAGGGCATGGCCTTGGGGGGCAGAGTCTCAAGGACTCTTGCCTTCGAATAAAGAACATGAGCAAGCCTCCTAGAAAGGGCATGGCCCTGGGGGCAGAGTCTTAGGGACTCCTGCCTCCAAATAATGCACAGGAACAAGCCTCCTGTAAAGGGTATGGTCCTGGGGGAAGGGCCTCAAGGACTCTTGCCTCCAAATGGATAGGAGCACGTCTCCTAGACAGGGCACAACCCGGGGACCGAGACTCGGGAACCAGTCTTCAACTAATATGCAGGGGTGTGCCCCCTGAATGGAAAATGTCCCTTGAAGAAGGGCGCTGATCGGCTGTGTTGCTCAGGATAAGGATGCTTAGCCACGCAGCATCTAACAAAACAGACGTGGGTAATCTGGGCATGATCACCCCTAAGAGTTCTCACAAACTTCGAGGCCGACCTATGTGGTATGCTTGCACAAGTACATGGGTGAGGTTGACTCAGTTCGGTGTCAATGAGGCAAAGGAAACCCCTCCCCCCCCGGACGCATAACGCGTCCTCGGGGCCGAGGAACGTCAAGACTTATTCTATCCGAAGGAGGTACCCTCCAAAGAATTTAAAGCTCCTTGACCCCAAGGGTCAGCACTTGGAAGTTAGGAGTTTTCGAAGTTAGAAGTTATTTATAAATACGCAAAAATCAAAGGAGCATACATAAAGAGAAGTGATTTTTTCATTCCAAAAGATGGGGCTTTGCGTGATCGGGCTACAAAAAAAAAAAGAAAAAGTACAGAGGAAAATAGAAAATCCTAAGTCTAGGCTGCTGGAGGGGGAGGACTGAACACTTCACCACCAGCATCTCCAGCAACATCCCCAAAAATTTCTTCTATGCTGGGAGAAGAGGCAACAGTGGGGGCGTCGGCGAGAGCAGCGGGAGCAGATGAGGCCAGAGTTGGAAGGTCGGCCTCTGGCAGCACTTCGGCATCTAGGACCGGGACCGGGGCCTCTGGCAGATTATCAGCATCTTGCACTTGGGCATTGGCTGCATCTTCAGCCGCGACCTCTGCCGTGGCCCGCAGCATATCCTCTGAAGGCACGTACTCATGCATGAGGAACATGGGAGATTCGGGGGGAACCCCAGTTGCCCTTAGCACCTCATCCCACCCTTTCTTGAAGAATTCCCTCTTGTTCTCTTCAAGAGCAGGCAAGATGTCGTCAGCACATTCGTCCGAGAGTTACTAGCACGGTAGGAGAAGGCCCCCTAACTTCGGCTACCTCTACTTCAGCTCCTTCGGCGACCCCCTCTACCTCGACCTCGGTGGCCCTGTCAATATCCTCCTCCAAATTCTACTCTGAGTGCTGTTCCAAGGTCTGCTCAAAAAGCTCGGACCACCTGGAGGGGTCGTAGGGCTGAGGAAGTTGAGAAAATTTGTTATACCCTGGTCTATAGCCCAGGAGCACGTGAGCTGATCGACCAAACCCGTCGCCGATGTACCCCCAGACGGTCACAAGGTCGCCGAAGTTCACTAGATGTCGGGGTGGAGGAGCAAATTCACGAGAAGAGACGTCTGCACAAGAGAAGAGAAGAACATTAAGACTTGTATTAATTAATGTCAGAAAGTTAAAAAGCCAAGAAGAGAGGGAAAACCGACGTACTCGTTGTTTGCCACTCCTTGGGGCAGGACAAGCCACCGTACTCGGGGTCGATCCCCCTCTCCCAGGCACCGCTGAAGATTAGCAAATCATCCTTGTACCCATTGTCCGAGTCAGGGAGATGGGTTACAAGGTACATGGATGGGTCCCTAGCTTTTAGAGAGAAGCTTCACTGGGGCATCACCCTCAACAAAGTACAGTAAAAGAGAATGTCCTCGAGGCCGAGGTTGACCCCGAGGCGCCTATTGAGCTCGATCACCCCCATTATTATCTTAAAGATGTTGAGGCAACACTGCCCCGGGAAAAGACGAAACCGGGACAAGAATTGAAGGAGCAGTGGAGGAAGGGGGAATCTGATCCCTCCCTCCATAATAGCCTTCGTATAAAAAGGCATGCCGCCCTCGGCGCCGACGTTGAAACGGTGGCGTGCAGGGTTAAAGTCATCCAGGCCGACGCTTCGGGGAATGTCGTAGTGGGCTTTAAAATTGGTTATCTGTTGGATACCTTTGACCGTGTACTTCCTCGGCCTAGAGGTCCCAGCCTCTTGGACCTCAGAGACAGGGCGGCGACTCCTCGGCATGATTCAGAAAGAAGAAGAAGGGGATTCCTAGTTATGTTCTCTAAAAAAAGAGTCCTAAGGGACACTACAAGATGCCAAACGACAGAAATGGGAATCTAGGAGACTATCATGAGATTCCTAGGTTCTCAAAACTGAGATAATGGGGGATCTGGAAGGCGACCAGTTGCTGAAAAAATGAAAGAAAGAAAAAAGTGGAACAAAATACTCACAGGGAAAAAGGAGCGATGGAATGGACTGGACTGGAGGCTTGGTGACCTTTTCTCCTTCGAAGGTGGCTGGAAAGGGTGCTGGCTCTTTAGGCAAATAGCAGAAGGTGGTGGTTCTTCATAGACAGCAGATTACTCCGACGAAGTTCTCCGGTGAAAATCTTCGAAATAACAAACGAATCAAAAGTGAAGAAAGAGGGGGGAGGCTCTATTTATATAGGCCCTCTGACCCTATCATTGGTGCACGAAACACGAAGATAGGCGCATTCAATGCGCACGATCTCCAAAAGACGGAAAACGGCTAAAAGCATTGATGGGACAGTTGAGCCCTTTCACCTTCCGACAACACGTCTCCCCTCCGTAAGAAGATTAAAGGGCTGGGGGGTAGTTGATGGGACACTCCTGAGAAAGGAGTAGATCGCGGCACGTGTCCTCGACACCGAGGACATCTATTGTCTCTGACAACACCACGTGTCCCCTGCACCAAGTATGTCCTCCCATTTGATGGAACCACGTGTCCTCGGCATCGAGGCACGTCTTGCTCTCCGACAAACACCACGTGTCCTCAGCACCAAAACACGTCTTGTTCTCTGACGACGACGACACAATTCCTTCGGCGCCGAGGACATTCCCATTCTCTTAAACCACGTACCCTCGGCTCCGAGGGTACCTCCACTCCAAAACACCCGGGTGTCCTCGGCTTCAGGGATATTTACTGGGACTCTGGCCTTGCCACATAACTCCGACTTCTAGAAAGGCTACTGATTGACAGCTGATCAGTCTCAGCTAGACTAGGAATCATGAGGGTACTCTGCACAATGAGGTCAGAATGGCAGGACCAACACAACACTCCACAAGGGGAGTCGGACGCATGGCATAAAGTGCAGGATGAGGGGCAAATAGACAAAAATACCCCTACTGACATGCGGCTGTCTAATGCAAGCATTTAATGAATCCTCAGTCAATGAGACATCAATAGTGACTCAAGAAGCCAGGAAGGAGGGGCATTAATTGCTCTAGTACCAGGACATTTAATGTCTCAACATTGAATAAAGAGCATTAAATGCTCCGGGATTCGAGCATTTAGTGTCTTTGCATAAAAGTAAGATCATTGATTGCTCGGGGATCCGAGCAATTAATAATGGGGTCTCCCCCATGCGAAATAGGG
Organism: Ilex aquifolium; assembly: GCA_951799425.1. NCBI lineage: Eukaryota > Viridiplantae > Streptophyta > Magnoliopsida > Aquifoliales > Aquifoliaceae > Ilex > Ilex aquifolium. Next base: position 14,051,097 of record OX637409.1, read on the forward strand.
GGCACACTGCCCCATATCTGGACAATACCTACTATCTAGGTCCCCAGTAATGATGAGCCTTTGGTGGGTATAAATAGCTTCAAAAAATACAATGCAAAGGTACGCAAAGTCGCTCTTCAAGAATACACAACAGTGCTTTCTTTTTTCTCTCTCTCAAAGAACTGACTTGATCGTAGGAGGAGATACTCCGGAAACACTCCGGCGCCCTTTCTAACCTGTTTTCTGTGTTCTAGGAACCACCGGCGATACGCCGGAATCCATCGTACAACTCCTGCATCAATTCATCACCACTCCTTAGGCCCCCTTTGGCCCTCTCAACCCCTTCCTTGCCACGGGATCTTCGACACTCGAGGCAAATACGAGCTCACCAAGGGAGATATCTGTCTTTTACAACTATTGTGCGAAAATCATTGCGCACAAGGAGAAAACAAAAGAAAATTGATCCCCCCCTTTCTCTATCTCTCTCTCTGTCATATAAGAAACTAGCATCATTAGCGTACTCTAACTCGTGGTTGCATTACATTAACTCCTGCTTATTCATAGCCACCCCTAAACTATATAGTTATAGGATTAATCAAGCCTCAAATTTAGAAGGTGCATCCCTAATGGGTTGATCATTTATAATAAGGTGAATGATAACCATCAACCCAACTCGGTATAAATCCATTCAAGGACAGAGATATCCATGCATTTACCAAAGGATTTGTGGTTTTGGTACCAACCGGAAGATATGAATAACTGCAAGAGAGACGCTATTTTAGACGTCAAGTGATTTCTATTTTTTTTTATCAGAAATAAGAGAATATTATTAATAAAAAAGATAAAAGATAAAGACTTACATGAGAGGACAAGGGATCCTCTAATAAAAAATAAAAAAAAAGGTCAGTACATTTTGAACTAAATTCTTCCTTTCCTAGCCATGAAAAGAATAACAGGAGTTAAACTACCAGGAATTTCTATCATTTTCCTTCTCTCTCCTGAGTCCTGACTGATATTACCATCCCTTTGCACACCCCATGCTAGTCGAGATATACTTGACGAGCCCAAATCTAATTGGGTCAGACCCAATTAATCAAGTAAGCCCAGATCCATTAGGAAGGCATGCCAAGTCCGGTTCATCAATCCAACTCAGTCCAAGGTTCAAGGAGCCTAGGAAGATAAGAGCACGTGGGAGAGAGATTATCGGGATACTCACTCTTGAAAATCAAGGCTATCTTAATTGTACTTACTTTTTGTAACTATCCACCCCGAAGAATTAGTACCCTCACACTCACGTCGCCGCCTCACCTCACCGCCTTACCATGCCTATAAATTGTAAGTTATCTCCATTGAGAAGGACATCTCACAACACATTGAGTTTTGCCTCTACACCCCTCTACACACACTTTTTCTCTCCTAACTATTGTATCTCTTCCGGAGTTAACCATTGCTCTCACCCCCGTTCACCATACTTCATCAATAAAAACCCCCCGGCCACCGTTGCCGTTTTTCAGAGTGGAGTAAGTTACTCATACCAAACCACTATATATCTGTGTGTTGACTCAATATTTACATTACTGTCATTTATTGATTATTTATTGTCCATTAATTACATCTTATCACACAGTCGACTGTTGATCTTGTACGAGACTATTTTGTGCATCATCAATATTGTTACGATTCGATATTTTCAACTTATAAAATACAGCAGTGTCATTGGAAACTTATGGCAAATTTCACTTGCTCTTCTCTAACCCTTGGATACTTGAGACCATGCAAACCAATTAGGAAAATTGGGCATGAACAGAGAAAGTTTTTGAACAAAATCTGGGTACGGGCGTAACATCAGCTTCTTCATAGGAATCCCACTCCGAAGACATGAATTAATATTAGTGCAGATTGCCCGGAGAATGAAAAATTAATTGATCCTTAGCTAGTAAGTTAGCTTCCCACGGATGGTAAGTAACAACACAACATTTCACCGTATGTTTACCCAGACGCCATACTCTTCTTGCCTAGCCATTTTGGACAGAGCAGTCTTTATATGGTATAACAAGCCATTACCAAATTGTATCCATTTGCCACTGTGTTTAGATCAAATGTGGTGGCAACCTCAGGTGGCCAATATGAAATGAAGGTCAATGGATCAGGGGAGCACAAATTGTTCACCATTCCCTCACCGATATAGATGTATCAAGCCTCCGTATAAGCCTACACCTAAGGTTGTCACAATAACACGGCACAAATCGAACACAAAATTAATGGGTCGGATACAAATTTAAATGGGTTAGTGAATAAAATGGGTCAACACAATTAAACATGAAAAAACCTCATGTTAGGTTCATATCAAAATTATGTTAGCTTGATTTTGACCCGAATAATCATATATTTTAAATGGATTGACATGATTTGGACACGAACCCGACTTAACTCATTATAGATCCGTTCAACCCGTTTACCCAAGTATATAAAAGCAAAAAAAAAAAAAACATAACCTTAACTTCGATTGCGTTTGACAACGTTTTTGTTTGTGTTTTCGAAAAAATAAAAATAGTTTTTATTTTTTGTGTGATAAAAAATTGAAAACATAAAATATGTTTGGTAATCATTTATATTTAAAAAATTATGAAAATAAAAATAAAAAACATATTTGATAACCACTTAAAATTATGCCCTAGTTTTTTTTTGAACACACACTAGACACAACCTCTTAGCAAGAGGAAGTGCTCAGTGAGATATTTGAATAACACACACACCCAAAGCAATCCCGATGTGGGATTGCCCAGTCCCCCGACACCCCGGTGGATTACCATAATCGCAGGGCCTTTGGCCCAAAGTGTGGGATTCCAGCTCAACACCGAAACGCCCGTATACATGCGCCCCAAAGGGCTTTTTCAGTTTTTTTGAACATACACTAGACACAACCTCTTAGCAAGAGGAAGTGCCCAGTGAGATATTTGAATAACACACACACCCAAAGTTGAAAATGTACAAAATGGTGGTTATGATATCCAATCTAAGGACAAAAGAATAGAAGATTACAATATAAAAAAGAAAAAATTACACCAAGATTCTCTGAGATTTGTCACTTAATTACTCAGACCCTTAATATTTAAAATATTACACACAGACCTCCTGAAGTTTGTATGCGCGTGACACTTAAACCCCTGCAGTCAAATGTCCGCTAGTAAATTACACTCAGACTCTCTGAAGTTTGTAAACGTATAATACTTAGACCCTTCAAGTTTAAAATTTTATACTTAGACCAAAAATACTCTAATCAAAGATAGATTATCAAATATTTTAAATTTTACAATCAAAATTCATGTTCTATTGTATCATTTATTGAAATAAAATCAAAAATAAAAAGCCAAATTTTTCTTAAAAAATGGTAATTAGTATATAATTTTACTATCTATTGGAATAAAATTAAAAAATCAAACAAGGGGTCTAAGCCATTCAATCAAAATTCATGTTCTATTAAGTCATTTATTGAAATAAAATAAAAATAAAAATCTAATTTTTTCTTAAAAAATCATAATTAGTATACAATTATACTATCTATTGGAATAAAATTAAAAAATCAAATAAGGGGTCAAACTGTAATTGACACAATATCTTCTAGCTTTAATTGCGGGTAATTTGGTCGTTTAAACGACCAAATTAAATTCCAATAGATAGTATTATTATATACTAATTATGATTTTTTAAGAAAAAATTACATTTTTATTTTTAATTTTATTTCAATAAATGTCATAATAAAACATGAATTTTAGTTGTAAAATTTAAAATATTTAATATTCTATCTTTAATTGGAGTATTTTTGGTTTAAGTATAATATTTTAAATTTGAAGGGTCTACGTATTACACACTTATGAATTTTAGGAGGTCTGAGTGTAATTTATTAATGGATATACTAACGAACATTGACGGCATGATCTGTGATCTAAATGTTACTCGCATATAAACATTTTGAGAGTCTGTGTATAATATTTTAAATATCAGATAATTTGAGTAATTAAGTGACAAACTTCATGGATTTGAGTGAAATTATCCCATATAAATGTTAACACTTAACTTGTAGCTGGCGCACTTTAAAAGGCCAACGCTACTACATCCAACCAATGACATGCTTTTAGAAGGCAAGCGTACACATCTCTCCTTGTCTGTGTCGATGTGAGACTAGATGTAGTGTATTTAAAAATGCCATGATTCTTCTTCGGCTCTTCTATTTTATCAATACCTTTAAGTATACATTTGAGCTACTTTCCCTTTCTTCCACTTTTTATTTTATTGTTTTGGGTCATCACATTGTTACTGTTTTTATCAAATATTCAATACTTATTAGCAAATTTTTTCATATTCTTGCACATGTGAATTCTTGTAATGAATTGAGATAGCAATATGTTGGACGATCCTGAATAATGAACCTGAAACAATCAAATGATTAGGAAAGGGACCGGTATGTACCCGGCTAATTCCCTCCGAAGCTCAAGTCAGTTGACATTAGAGTAATCAGCACAATGTATTCTCTATTTTCAGATTGTATACCTTAGCCAACTTCTTCAAGAGTATTTATACCTGAGTTTGCAATAATAGCAGTGCCCTTGAGTCCCATTTTAGAATTTAATGGTTTGCACTCATATCCTAGCATAATGAGTGTCATCCCATCAAATCTTCTTAAGACTAGTCTCCTTGGGCGAGTTGATCTATGCTCGGGACCCACCGAACATTCATGGTTCAACCCTCGATCATTAAATACCTCTTCTATGTGCTTGACACCTACACCCGAGCGCTCACTAGTCGGGAATAAGGACCCTCGGGGTTGACCGAGGACTTCATATCAGTGTAATAGCCATTAATGCCTCCTAATGATGAATGTGTATGCACTTTTCGAGGATCTGGACCCTCATTAATGGCTCTGTTACAGCCACTCAAGACCCCCATTAATGAGTTGTTAGATCTTTTTTAATGCTTGGCTCTGAGGGGCGTACTCAGCCCTTTCTAACATAACTCCTCGGCGCTTTTTCCAGGCGCGCTTTGCACGCCCTAGCGGCTGTAACTGTCCACATGTCCATTCATTACTGTCAAGCCGCCTAAAGTCCCGTCAACTGCCCCCAGCTTCCATTTTTCTTGCGTCATGGGTAGGTGGCACACGGAGAGTGGAGGCTTCCTCAGCACGGCTGAATTTTAGGGGCGGTTACTCGCATGTTTAGCGTTGGATTTCAAATTTCCAATTGATGGTTTGTTTCCTCGATTCCCGCTCACGTCACAGTTAGTAAAAATAAGGGAATTTGTGGCCCATTCGAGACTCTTTGGATATTCGTCCTCTCAAACTGAAACTATCTCCCATGTAACTCTTCTTTTTACTCTCGAGCAGATCCTCTGAAGCCACTGAATTGTAAGTATTCCTTTGCCTATACTTTCTTCTTCCTCTCTTCCATTCTCTTCTCCCTTTTTATAGAAAGCCTAAATAACCAGGGGACATAAGCAGGTTGAGAAAAACCCAAGTAAATGATGCCCGTATAGAGAATTTTAGGTCCACCTACAATATTCCCGAGCTTGTTTTTACCTTTGTTTTCGACCCCAGATTCCATAGGACAGACATAGGTAGTGTTGACCTTATGCCCTTCCACACCAACGGCATCATGGAGGGTGGAGTTAGGTTCCCTCTCCCACCTCTTCTTCTTAAGGTCTTCATGCACCTGAGGCTCTTCTCTTTTCAGTGTTGCATAAACCTTTTTAGAGTAGTGATGGGCGTTGTCGCCTTGAATGCTCGGCTGGGGATGAATCTCGGGGTGGACGATATATTATTTTGCTATAACTTGAAGTTGGTCAGTAATGACAAGTACTACTTGCAATCACGGGGCCCTTCCATGTACTTGGTGATGCACATGCCTAACTCAGACAAAGGATACACTCGGGATCACATCATGCTCGGCGATAGATGGGAGACAGGTGAAGGATCCGAGTATGATGACCTCTACTACCCCAAAGTACCGAGGGATCCAAGTGGGTACCAAGGGATCCAAGTGGGCACTTCACCGAGTTCATCACCACTCGGCTGTTATTATTGTTTAGGACCTTTTGTTTTCTTTTGCAGAGGGGTACAAAAGGGACGCTACCTAGCCTCCGAAAGCTTTCGTCGCCTTTGACAATTTTCTAAGGGTCTGGTCTCACAAGCTCAGTGACCTCTTTGCTCGGGCAACACACGTGCTTCTCGGATACCGCCCCGGCTACACCCGATTCTCTCAAATCCCTCCACATTTCAATCCTTCCATCTGGGTGGACCATTCTTCGGAAGAAGAGGACGAGGAGGCAAACCTTGAAAAATTCCCTGAACGTGATTCTAAAACCACCCCAATAGTACACCACTGTCCTTCTGAAGCCGAGATGTTTCGCATTCCCCCCATCACTACAAAAAGCTTGGAGGCCGCCTTCGTGGGTAGGAGGGCCCTGGCAGCCCTTCGGGAACCGCGCCCATCGTTGTTCCTCCCCCACCCCTCCATTGCGACAAGAAGAGCCACGACAACAGTAGCAAAGGCACCACCACCACCAACAACAAGTCCCGCTGGGGGTCCAACATCAGCGACGAAGGCGCCAAGATGAACCCTCGGAACGAAGAAGCGATCGGCAAGGGCAGCGCCGCAGACAGGAAGGCGACTCGTTTGTTGAGTACCGAGTAAAATACCGACACGACGTCTCAGCGCCTTCCGGTCCTACCGAATGGGCCCCCCGAGCAATCACAAGAAGGGGGCAAGCCGTTCTGGAGTTTGAATCCATCATTCACTCCCCCGATGTGGCCCTAGCTGTCAGCGGGACCATGCACTTCGACTCCGACATGGCGATTCTAGAAGAGTATGGGGACAACCGTCTCCTCCAGGGAATGGTCCACCACAACTTGGTGGTAGGTATTTCTGACTTTTTCTTTTCTTTGATGCTTTCCTGCCGTGACCGTGTCCTCACACTTGAACTTTTCTTTCCCAGACTTGCCAACAAATGGGGGTCATCATCGATTGTTTCTAGGCTTATCGGAGCAGAGCCGAGAAGTCCCAAGCCGAGCTTGCGAAGAAGGACCTCCATATTGGCCAAGTGGAAAGGATGGTCGCCGATCAAACAAGGAACATCACTGACCTGATCCGAAAAGCTGAGGCCTTAACCTCCGAGTTAGACAAAAGCAAGGAGGCTAAGGCCGAAGTTGTGAGAAGGACGGAGGAGGCCGAGCTGAAGGTTTCTGCTGCGGATGGCAAGTTGCTGCAAGCCGAGGCTAACTGCGTGACACTAACTTCAAAAGTGGAGGCACTGGAGAAAGATAAAGTTGGGGAAGTGGGGAGGACGAACACCGCCTGCGCCGATGTCTACCAGTAGTGCTACGAACAATTCATCCCGGCCTTTGACGACGGGCAAAAAAAGTCCTTCAAGAAAGGTTGGGATGAGGCACTCCAAGCTGCAGGGGTGGCTGCTGACTCTAAATTCTCCTCAATGCACACTTACCTTCCTCAATAAAGGGTTGATGTGCCCACGGCGCCACAAGACGTTCAACCCAGTGCCAAGGTGGCCCCAGCCGAGGAAACGGTGGAGGCAGCTGTTGCGATAGTGCCGATTACTGTGAACGGCAATAATTCAGAGGGAATGTCTCCTCTCCGGCTTCCTTCTCCAACACTCCTTATGCATCCCCAGTATCCCTCCATCCTAGAAACTCCTACTATTAATCCAGGTGGGGCCGAGTTCGGGAACTTGATGAATGCTTGATCTTGGAGGGGAAGGGTCTCTGAGGAGGCACCAAGCGCAGCTCGGCGACGAGGAGCTCAGAGGTGACCTCAGCGATGAGGTTTGAACTGAAAACCCCAAAACTCCCAAGACTTGCTCTCTATTGTTTTTGTTTCGTTATTGTTTTTTTTTTTGCATGCCTGGAGGACGCATAGCCTCCCTTTTGTCAATGTATCCCCTTTGTTTTTGATTCTGGTAAATGGTGTTTCTGAGCTATGATGTGCACATGACTAGCCAATCGCTGGCCTTCGAGGCTCATTTAGCTTTTTGAAAGCGCACAAGTATGGGGGTTTATCCCTCTCAGGGCGATTCTAAAACCCTAGCCGAGTAGCTGCTAAAACCCTAGCCGAGTAGCTGCTAAAACCCTAGCCATGTATCACGCGCGCAAAATTTGAGGTTCTCCACCTGAAAACTCCTTGTTCGAACCTTCTTCTAATGTTGCCTTGACAACTCCCCTTGATACTTGGCTAGCTGTATAAACGCCAATTCCCTCCTTTCCTCAGACAGATCGAGATCCTTGGCTAGGGTTTGATAATTATTTCCTGACTCGAAGGCTTGACTTCGTATAGTCGGGAGCCCTACCTCCAAATGTATGACAGCTTCTACCCCGTACGTCATGGCATAGGGAGTTTCCCCTGTAGAAGTCCTCGAAGTGGTCCTATACGCCCATAGGACATTTAGCAGCTACTCGGTCCATCTGCCCTTAGCTCTTTCCAACCTCTTCTTTATCCCAGCCAACACTGTCTTATTGAAGACTTCCGCCTGCCCGTTACATTGAGAATATGTCGGGGTGGAGTAATAGTTACGTATTCCGAATCCCGAACAGAACTCCCTGAATGGCCCACTGTTGAATTGGGTGCCGTTGTCAGACACAGTGGCATGTGGGATTCCGAATCGAGTGATGATATTCTACCAAACAAACTTCTTGGTCTCGACGTCCCGAATACGGCTCAACGGCTCGGCTTCAATCAATTTCGTAATGTAGTTAGTGGCGACCAGGAGGAACTTCTTGCCCAAGGGTGCCTTTGGCAGTGGCCCTACTATATCCATCCCTCATTGAGAGAATGGTCACGGACTCGTCAAAGGGTTTAGGTCTTCGGCCACTGTCGGATAATAAGGGCAAACTTCTAGCACTTATCGCATTTCTGGACATACCTGTTGACATCTTTTTGAATATATGGCCACCAATATCCCTGGGACATCGCACGGTGTGCGAGGAACCTTCCTCTTGTGTGACTCCCACAGATCCCCTCATGAATTTCATACAACAATGGTTCAACCTTATCCTCGGGAACACATAACAAGTATGGTCCCGAGAAGGATCTTCTATATAGCTTATGATAGGGGAACATCCAAAATCTAGGAGCTTTTAGTTTGACATTCCTCCCTTCCTTGACATCCTCAGTGAGTACCCCGTTCATCAAATATTTGATTATAGGGTCCATCCAGCCTGGAGGTAAATCCCGGGTGTGCATCGGCAGTGCCTCCATGGCACCCAAATCCTTTTCTCGGGATTTCCAAGTAGTCAATGGTAATACACCGAGTTACCTCTGAAACCAAGGCCAAGGCGAGGCAGGCCAATACATCGGCGTGGCTATTGTGGTCTCTTGAAATTTGAGACACCTCCACCTTTTCAAACTTCTATATTCTCGATTTTGCCCTCTGGTGATAGGCTTTCATCCTGTTGTCTCGGGCCTCAAAGTCACCATTAATTTGATTTACCACCAACTGGAATCACATAAAATATGAAGGTTCCTAACCTCGATCGAGCACGCGATATCAAGTCCAGCCAGTAGCGCCTCGTACTTGGCCTCGTTGTTAGACGCTTTAAATCCGAGTCTGATGGCTCGTTCCACCGTAAATCCTCCCGAATTGGCCAAGACTACACCTACTCTGCCCCCTTGTGTTCGAGGATCTGTCTACGTGTAAACTCCAAACTTCATCGTGGTCGAAAGTTAATGTTTTCTCCTCTGCAGGATACTCAAACGCAGAGAACTCGACAATGAAATCAGCAAGAATTTTTCCCTTGATGGAAGTACGAGGCTTATAGATTATTCGAATTCTCCTAGCTCCACGGACCACTTGGCAACTCGTCCTAACATATTTGCTTTGTGGAGTATGGGCTTAAGGGGCCGAACCGTTAAGACCTCGATGGGATGGGCTTGAAAATAGTGCCTAAGTTTCCTTGTCGAGACGACCAAGGCTAGTATGAGCTTCTCCATTGGCAAGTATCTGGTCTCGGTATCAAGCAGGGTCTTGTTTATATAATATATTGGTCTCTTTACACTATTGAGCTCTCTCACCAGTGCCCCACTGATCGCCCATTCTGAAACAGATAAGTAAAGGTTCAAGACTTCACTTGGTGCTGAAACGGATAAAGTAGGAAGGGACTTCAGATACTTCTTGATTCCTTCTAGGGTCCGATCGCATTCTTCGCCCCAAGAGCCTTTCACCGCCCTTTTAAGCATGGCGAAGAACGACTTACACCTATCCGAAGACTTAGAGATAAATCGGTTGAGAGCCGCCAACAACCTGGTTAGCTTTTTTATGTCCTTAAAGGTCCTTGTCTTCTGTATATCTTGCACGAACTATATTTGATCGGGGTTGGCCTCTATGCCGTGATGAGTAACCAAATACCCCAAGAATTTGCTCGAGCTTACCCCAAATGCACACTTCGAAGCGTTGAGCTTCAAGCTATACTTTCAGAGCACGACAAAGGTGACCCCGAGATCCCGAAGATGATCAGCTTTCTCCTTGCTTTTTACCAACATGTCATCAATATAAACTTCCATAGTGGTGCTGAGTTGTTGCTTAAACATCTTATTCATCAAACGCTGATATGTGGTGCCAACGTTCTTCAAACCGACCGGCATTATTGTGTAACAATAGATTCTGTGGGATGTGATAAACGTCATTTTCTTTTGATTAGATTCGTGTAAAGGGATCTGATGATAACCTGCTCGGGCGTCCATGAAGGTAATTCGTTTATGTCTTGTAGTCACATCGACAAGCTGGTCAACCTTTGGTAATGGGTACTCATCTTTAGGACACGCCTTGTTCAGATCCGTAAAGTCCACACAAACCTGCCACTTTCCACATCTCTTCTTGGCACAAACCATGTTGGAAAGCCACTCAAGGAATTAAACCTCTCTTATTGATCCAGCCCCGAGCAACCGGTCTACCTCCTCGTCAACAACTTGTACGTGATGAGGCGCCGACCTGCAAGCCTTTTGCTTCATGGGTTTGAAGGTTGGATTAACATGAAGCCGATGACATATTACCTCGGGACTTATCCCCATCATCTCGGCGGGGGTCCATGCAAAAACGTCGACATTCCGACAAAGAAAGTTTACCATCTCGGACCTCTCGGTGCCCCCCAATGATGCTCCTATCAGAAAAAATTTCTCCTCATCCCTGGGATTTAAAAAGACCTTAACTAGAGCCTCCATGGATCGATCAGCTGGGTTTGTCATGGGCTCATCAACACCCATCCGACCAAACTGTGACTGCTATTTGGCTAACACTGCCTCGGGTTCACGCTCTTGGGACTTAGCGTTAACCCCAATTTTCACCGCCGCGTAAAAAAACTTTTTGACGAAGCTTGGTTGCCGCAGATTTCCATGAATACCCTTGGTGTAGGGAATTTTATCTTCTAATGGTAAGATGAATGCACCGTCTTCATAGCATGTAACCATGTTCTGCCCAAGATGGCATTGTAAGGGGAGTCGAAGTCTATCACTACGAATTCAACCGAGACTGTAACAATCCCGGCAGTGGCCGTGAGGGTAACCTTCCCGAGGGGAAGGACATAAGAACCGTTGAATCCTACAAGCGGAGTCTTCACGAGCTTCAAGTCTTTTTTTGAGTGAATCCCATCTTACGAAAGAGGCTTTCGTACATTACCTCAGATGAACTTCCCGAGTCGACCAGGATCCTCTTTACATCGTATTTCTCAATCCAGAGGGTGATCACCAAAGCGTCATCATGCGGAAGGGCCAACCCAGCCAGATCGGCATCAGAGAAATGAATGGACTCAGCGTCGAGCTGAGGTCTTTTAGATGATTGCCCCCCACACCTACTTTCTTCTACCTTCACGAATTGTGCGACCTTTTGGAAGTCGGGTCGAAGCGAATTATAAGTTGGCCTATCAACCATGCAAGCGTGTATCACTTCGATCATAGTTGTCACTTCTCGGGCTACGCCAGCTTCCTCCCTTGCCGAGCCCCTAGGAGCCGCACCATCAATGAATTCCCCAAGATGACCTTCTTGGATCAGCTGCTCTAGGAACGAATTTTATACCCTATAATCCTCGGTCAAATGTCCAACGTCCCAATGGTAAGAGCACTGAGAAGTCGAATCCCTGGTGGATGGGTCACCTTACATCTTGGGTGGCCACTTGAAGAAGGGCTCCTTCTTTATCTTGTGAAGCATTTTGTAAATGGGTTCTTTGAAGACCGTGCTCACCCTCTGAAAAGACATGCGGCTTGGGGCCGGTGCCCGTGGCCCCCTCTTGGCTAGTGCCTCCTTATCCCGCTTTTTCGACGCGGGAGCCTTGGACTCGAGAACAGTAGATTCCTCTTCCACCTTTGCATATTTGTTTATACATGACATGAGGTCCTTCATATCCACTAGAGTCCGTTTAATCAAAGACCGATACAAATCAGTGTCCCGGGACAACCCTAGCCGAAAGGTCGTTGTTGCCATGGTCTCCGAACATGTCTCAACTTCGTTTACCTCCTCCCAATATCGGATTGCATATTGCCGAAGGGTCTCCCCACTCTTCCGCTTGAGTGTCAGCAGAGCACCGATGTCCATTGGCCTTTTGCTACTGGTGATAAATCGAGCAACAAACAGCTCGGTCATCTACTTCCAAGACCTAATACTTTCAGGAGCCAAGTTCTTATACCATTTCATGGTAGTGTCCCCAAGACTCATGGGGAACACTCGACACAACAATCTATGGTTTGTGTAGTAGATGGACTTAAGTTGCTTGCACTGTCGTAGATGGCTCTTGGGGTCTATCCTCCTGTCGTACACCTTGAAGCAGGGGACAGTGAACGTCTTCGGCATCTCGATCTCCTTGATAGCTCGGACGAATGGTGAGACGATTTGCTTATCCTCCGCGTCCTCATCCTCCCTCCGTAGGGGTTTTGGCGCTTGGCATCCAGGCATAAATGGAGATCCTCTCGGGTTCTCTTGTTTCTAGGTCCCTTTGTCGTCGAGTCCGTGTGGGATTCTGCCACCTCCGCACTCCCCGAGAGTCTGTGGCGAAGATCCCTACGGGATAGATCTCACCGACACTTCTTACTTCCTCCGGATCTATCCTCGAGAGCATGCTCTTCGTGACTCCGAATTTCGCGTGCAAGCTTCGCCCTAGGGCCTTCTGCCCTATACTCCAGGAATCACTTCAGTGGATACTCCTGTCCACACGTCTGCTACTCCGCCAACTAGTTTCCTCTAACCGCTTGAAATTATCTTGACGGGTATGCACGTTAGCGTTGTCTTTCTCGAGCTGTTTCAAACCATCTCCCATCCATTTTTCCATTAACTCGACAATTTCCTGAGCCAAGAAACCTTGTCCCCCAAGGCTCTGGTCCACCGGTAACGTTTGCTGTGAGTTATGCTGAATGTCATTCAACTGGTTCAAGGAGCGGGATTTAGTGACTACAGGGAGCCGACTAGCTTCCACGTTTCTCATGCGTAGGTTGACCCCCAACTCACCTTGGGATCGCATGTTCACTATGACACTATCGCTACGGGGAGTTCATATATTTCCCACATACAACGCCAAATTACACGGGTGAATTCCTGCAATGAGTTGAGATAGCAATATGTTGAACGATCCTGGAGGATGAACCTGGAACAATTAAAGGATTAGGAAAGGGGTCAGGTATGTACCCGACTAATCCCCTCCGAAGCTCAAGTCAGTCGGTGTTAGAGTCATTAGCACAATGTATTATCTATTTTCATATTGCGTACCTTAGGCCAGCTTCTTGAGGGGTATTTATACCTGGGTTTACAATGATGGCAGTGCCTTTGAGTCCCATCTTAGAATTTAATAGTCTGCACTCATATCCTAGCATAATGAGTGTCATCCAATCAAATCTTCTTAAGACTGGTCTCCTCGGGCGAATGGACCAATGCTTAGGACCCCCTGAGTATTCATGGCTCAACCCCCCGTCATTAAATACCTCTTCTCGGTGCTTGACACCTACGCCCGATCGTTCACTAGTCGGGAATAAACACCCTCGAGTTTGACCGAGGACTTCATGTCGGTGTAATAGCTATTAATGCCTCTTAATGATGATTGTCTCTGCACTTTTCGAGGATCTAGACACTCATTAATGACTCTGTTACAGCCACTCAAGACCCACATTAATCAGTTGTCATATCTTTTTTAATGCTAGACTCTAAGGGGCGTACTCGGACCTTTCCAACATAACTACTCGGCGTGCTTTGCACGCCCTAATGACTGTAACTGCTCACGTGTCCATTCACTACTGTTAAGCCACCTAAAGTCCCGTCAATTATATCAAATTATAACAAAACATGTGTAAAAAAATTAATGAATTGATGATGTTTTGTATAATCTTTTAGCATATTTACTATTATTATTAATTATATAACCAGTTGAACCAGTGACCCAACGATTGAACCAGTAACTCATTGACCCAATTTCTTCATCGGGTTAATGTTCGGGCCGAGTTTAAAAACTATGATCCTTAAGGCTCAATCGCCGTTCACGTTGAGCCTCGTCACTCCTTAGGGCTTTCAAGTGTTGACTCTGTCAAATTTTCAAGTTTCATCTCACTCCAACCGGGGTTCCAGTTCCAGATCTAGAAGTTGAAACCCTCCCTTATCTCCGACTATCCAGTTGCGCCTGAAGAAAAGGTTATTTCTCCGCTTATTTGCTACTGCTTTTGTTTTATTATGACAGTATAGTTTGCCTAAATCTAATGGCTTGTGAGGTCTTAACATTATTAGTTCTTGCTTTAGTTATGGCAATTGACAGTGCAATATACTAGCATAGTTGTTGTTTTAATTTTTCGGTTAAATCTTGAATGTATTTTAGTTAATTGGATAAATTATACTGACACCCCTTGTAGATTAGTCTAATTACAGAGACACCCTTTCGATTTTTTGAAATTACACTAACACTCCTTACTGTTTATCTACTCATTGTACAAAGTATCCTTATGGGTAGCATCGTTATTGACAATGTCAAAAAAGTGATTACATCATCAAATTTTTATACTTTAATACCTATATTACCCTTGAACAAAATTTGGCTAACCTGTTTATTTTTGTGTCGTATTCGTGTTCGTATTTGTGTTTTTTTTTTTTACAATGCGGGACCTCTCCAAGGCAGGGCCATTTTGGACCCATCCCTGTAGGAGTAAACCCTGGATACTTGTAATCACCCGTAAACCACATGTATCGGTTAAGCCTGAGAGATACTAGCGAGAGTCGAACTCCTGATGTCCGGGTCTTTGGTTTGTCTGAATTCAACTCCACACCGCTGGGCTACCTATGTGGGTGTGTTCGTATTCGTGTTTACCCATATAAACTTTGAATAAAAAAAATTAACACTAAAATTTAAGTCTAAGATTCTATTATCACTTAATTGGATCCACACTCATATTTTTTTTATAAACTAAAAATTAACTTAAAAAACAGAGCAATAATAATGAATAAAAATATATTTTTTTATACAATAATTATGTCGGTGCTTAATAAACAACAACAAATAATTAATATTTTATTTTTATAATATTAGTTAAACATGTTGATCGTGTTAATTTCGTGTTGATCATGTCAATATACAAACGAGAAGATAGAGCAAGTTTGACATGATTAAATAAACGGGTTGATCATGTCAATTTTGGATTTGACGAGTTGAACCAAAAAATGACTCATTTATTAGTATTTAAATATATAAGAGGATGATAAGTAAAAATTGATATATAATAAAATGAATTATGGAAAATCATATTTTTTGTTATATTTATTAAAGGACAAGGCCTAATAGTGGTGTCAGTGTAATTTCAAAAAATCGAGGAGGTGTCAATGTAATTTACCCCAGTTAATTTCATTGATGAAATGTAATTTGTTATTGGTGGAAAGAATATTTAGAATTATGGATGAATTTTGTATTTAATGATAATGAACAGGTGTGAAATAAGTTATGTATTATATGCGTTAAACATGTCGTGTTATGTGTTGTGCTAAAAAGGTTAAACATGTCGTGTTATGTATGTTAATCCGAAAATAACATGTTTATTAAACATGGTAAACATGTAAGATTTAGGTAACACGTACAATGACCACATCAAATTAGTGTTTTTTTACGTCTGGTCAAATTCGTGTTTAGAAATTGACACAAACCCGAAACTAAACACAACACATTTAACACCCTTACCTACCCCTGATAGGGCCATAACGGCTTTGGCAGGTTAAATGATGCATGGTACCTATAACCAGACCTAACCCTAGGAGTGCTTGAGAGGAAATACTCTATTTATCTATTTCGATCTCAACTGATTCATTACTTAATAAACATAGCAAAGGTTTTACAAGTTGGTAGAAGGCTATACCTTACAAGTCTCAAGAACAGTGATTGGACCTCCCCTGGTATAGAACCTGAAGTTCTTGCCTATATACAGAGGCAATGTTCTAAGGTACATAAAATAAGGAATAATATTGTTATGTATACCAAATTTCTTATTAAGTTTTTTATTTTAAGTAATGTGATACAATCTCCATCTTTAGATATTAAGGAGACCCACTTATTTGATGGTTAAAATTGTGTCGCATCACTTAGAATGAAAAATTTGATAAAAATCATAGCATTGTTGAATAAAGAATCCCCAAATTCCAAAGCTTTGTAAAGGGTGTCCCACGAATGTACTAAAGACTTGATTCAAACTCAATAAGAATTGCCCATGAATATCCTAACGACTTGATTTAAATTCACTAAGATATGCCCAAAATTAACTCAAGCACTGTTTATTTGAAAAACAAAGATCTAATTAGAAGGTCAATTTGTAAGTAAATAGCAGTGTAACTAGACTGAGAAACATATCTGTTATAGGGAGCTCACAGCCCTATATTTATTTATCGACAATTCTATAAATGAAATAGAATAATCACAAAGGCAAGAGAATCCTAGAGCACTAAAGTAAACAGGTGAAAACATATTTCTAGATTTCTATTGTGTTTGGGGGGATAGCAGGAGGTTCCAAGGTTGATGACCTGATGTCGTACGTAAACAACTTCAAAAACATCAACAAACCCAGAATACCAAATAACATTTACAAAATTCCCAAAAAAAAATAAAGTAAAAAATCAGTTCTAAAATGAAAAATAACAATCATACATATCACCTTCTCATAAAAATTATCCAATCAAATTACCTTCAAATCAACCTTCCCTGCACCTATTACCATACACACATGTAATTAACAAACAAATTACTATGAAAAGAGAACATGCTTCAAATACAAATACCATTCCTTTCTACCATAAGGAATCGAAAAACTTTCATAACAACCATGACCACAGCAATCCCACAAGTTTTAAGTTAAAAAGTGTATGGATATGGATCAATTGAAACGTAAAGAAAATAAAGACTATAAAAACTAAATCATCATCCTGACGAAAACATGTGTCCAGGAGATTCAATTGGACGGACCTCACCTACAGGTACTGAGAGGCTTCAGTCTCCTTCCTTATTCGGACCTATTCGCATACCTTTCAACCTTAGCATCGTTGAGGTTAATACCAACCATTGCCTCACCCAACCCACAGCTCACATCCGCCAGCACCTCCGGATCACTGTAATGCGTCACCGCCTGCACAATCGCGCGAGCCCTCCTCGCCGGATCACCACTCTTGAAAACGCCAGACCCAACAAAAACACCATCGCATCCAAGCTGCATCATCAAAGCGGCATCGGCCGGAGTGGCCACCCCTCCGGCGGCGAAATGCACCACGGGAAGCCTACCCAGCTGCTTCGTCTGCATAACCAAATCGTAAGGCGCCTGAATTTTCTTCGCAAAAGTGAAAACCTCATCGTCGTCCATGTTGCGGAGCACTCGAATATCACCCATCACGGACCTCACGTGACGGACGGCCTCGATGATGTTTCCGGTGCCCGCCTCGCCTTTGGTGCGAATCATGGCCGCGCCTTCACGAATTCTCCTGAGAGCTTCACCAAGGTTTCGGCAACCACAGACAAAGGGGATGCGAAAATTGTGCTTGTTGATGTGGTTTTCATCGTCGGCGGGGGTGAGGACTTCGGACTCGTCGACGTAGTCGATTCCGATGGCTTCGAGGATTTGGGCTTCCACGAAGTGGCCAATCCGGGCCTTGGCCATGACTGGGATGGTGACGGCTTGCTTGATTTCCTTGATGAGCTGTGGGTCCGACATGCGGGCCACGCCTCCTTGGGCCCGTATGTCGGCGGGGACTCGTTCCAGGGCCATGACCGCGCAGGCGCCGGCTTCTTCGGCTATGCGGGCCTGCTCGGCGTTGACGACGTCCATTATAACGCCGCCTCGGAGCATCTGGGCCAAACCAACTTTCACGGAGAAGGGGGATTTCTTTGAGGTCTCGGTGATTGCGCCGTTTCCGTAGACTGTCACGACACCGGTTCCGGCCATTTTGATAAAGGACAGAAGAGAGAGAAGGTTGTGTGTATGTGCTGCGTGTGGTGAAACCCTAATGGAAATGAGAGAGAGAGAGAGAGAGAGAGAGAGAGGATTTAATGGAGAAGGGAGATGAATGGGGGAAGGGGGTGGCGCAGAATTGGCTGGGAATTCTGTGTCTCTGGATATCTGGAAATATTTGTCATTTTATAGGCATTCATACGGTGGGTGGAATTTTTGGCAATAAAAAATTGGTATTCACAATCCTTGCTTGGGATGTGGGCCAGGGTAAATCTATGCAGGGACATTCAATGGAGTATATACTTTCTTATTTCTAGTGGTTTCTATAAAATAATTAAAAAATTAAAATTCATAAATATGAAATATTTAAACATCGAAGAGGTACAATTTATAATTAACTCAAACTTTTTTAACGCCAAAATAGATGAGAGTTAATTTCAAGTACAGGTTTTCATATCTGTAGATTAGCCCCCCAATCTATAATCTTCGGTATGAGGTTGCCAACCAGCGAAAAACCTGTGGGTGGACCTTCATGCAGTTTTATCACCAGGTATATATATAAACACAACTTTGCATTCTGCGTAAGAAATTTAAAAAAAAAATAAAAAAATAAAAATCAAGAGGACAGTTCAGAGTTGCTCGTCCAAGCGTGATGGCATACCATAATTTACATTTTCTGTTCATACGGTGAATATCTTCCTCACCTTCTTCATCATACGATGACAAATGGGACAAGTACCAGCCTCTTCCATAACCCTGCAGAGATAAACTCCAGAAATTACAAATGAGAGCTTTTAATGCCATCAATTTCATTCATGTCAATTTAACCCCAAACCCCCAAAGAACAGAAATATAAGGGAAAAGGGAAAGAAATTCATTCAAATATGGTTGAACCCATGGATTCTGGGACTATCGACACAAAATATGGCCATCAAATGAACCAAAAAACCTTGAAGCTTATTTCTTAACTCTGACCAGTAGAAAAATCCTGTCCCCCAAGCCAAACCCTAGTTACTGGGGAAACCAATCATTATGCATTACAACCTTTTTGACCTAGGTTTGATGAGCAAGCAGAAGTAGAATGGACTAACCTTGTTCCACATGTAAAACAGGCAGCACAGTGTCCACATGGAAGAAAGAAGCAGTCCCTTAAAGCATCAAAGCATATGACACAAATACACTGGGGATTCTTGGCGCTTTCTCCTTCTTTAAGTTGCTTCCTGTCCGGAGAAGCCACTCCAAGCCACTCATTCAGTTCCTCATCATGCAAGATTGAATCATAAGATGAACCCCAACTTGAAAGATCGTCGTCTTTTGGCGAAAGCAATGGAGCCCGTTCAGATTCCATGTTCCCTGCTTGAAATCTAGGTCCATCTCTCCTGGTCGTCCAGAAAGTGTGAAAGATTTTGAAGACCAACATTATGCCAACGGACATCACACCTGTATGCAGGAGAGGAGCCATTGCAAAGTCAAAATAGAAATTATTCTTTGGATGTCGTAATAAGGCTATGAAGGCAAACAAAACAAACCTGATGCAACAAAATATGTGATCCATCGAAGACCATAAGACAGTTTGACATACCAGTCAGAGTTGGTCATACCCTGAGAACATCGAATCGATTATGGATTCATGGGTAACCAAATTCTTAATAAATGAGATTTGAAAAAAAAAAAAGAAAGTAGTTTTCATCATCTACGGTCAACTAATCCTACGATTGCGACCTTTAGCTTTTTCTTTGAGACCATTGAGTTTAAAAAGAGATGGCTCAACAAAGAACTCCAGATGTGGAGAGTGAGGAAGAAAGTGGACTTAACCGACTAACCTAAAAGTGTCACTGAAAGCAAGCAAGGTTGGTTGAGTCAATAATCTTGCCACAGATGTGACAGAGGCAAGTGATATTTCTAGCGTTCATCAATCCTAGAACCCAAAGATCATTCTAGGTCTAACTTCTAAGTAACAGATCCTCATTCTGATTAATTAAACAAATTTCATAAAAAAATGATCATAACGGTCAGGGATGCCAGAAGTTCTAAATGCACTGACCAAGCTCATACAAAGTCATGAAATCAGTAGGATAACTGAACTTCAGTAAATTACCCAAAGTGACCAACAAAAATGAAAAACGTAAAAAACCCAAGGAAAAACTGCCATAAAGCAATGGAAACTGAGAAAGTAGATGTGACATTCTCTTACCTGTTCCGGACCAGGAGAGGATAGGACAGCAGCATCTGCCCGAGAAAGAAAAAGCTTCATACTGCACAAATGATGACTCAGAGGACATTTATAATGCGCGTGGCTCGTATTGTAGACAAAGGCCTTTATCGTGAAATTCAATTGAACCTATACGATCACAATTACATGATATAAGTTAAACAGAAGGCAAGTACAAGAGCATCTATTCATATACTCTACATCTTCATTAACTTGGAAAAATCTTTAGAACACAGGATATTATACTAATTCTTTGCAGCAGTTATGAAGCCGATCAACTTTGAACTCCTGTAAATTTACCAGGTGGCCACAACCAAATCACCCCACTCTGACCAAACTACACATATGTTCTATTTTAGTATTTCCAAAAACCCTTTGAAACTGCCATGAGTTCAACGGGCATGACTAAAGCAGCCAACTATGTTGAATCTATTGGCGGAATATAACTTAAGTTGCAACAACACAGGTTCTATTTACTGTAGGGATTCGGATTTCAAATAAGCCATGACATGGTCAATTGGGTGGTTTATTTCACTCAGCAGAAGATTGCTCAGAGAAATTTTTTCCTTCTGAACCTAATCGACAGTGATTTAGATGGCATTAAGAGTGAAAGATGCATCAAGATGATCCAACAGATAAAGGCATTTAAATTAAATGAACAATGAAGAATACAAAGTGCTGCATGTGACTATATGGGTAACTGACAGCACAAAATCACCATGGACATTGGTACTTAACTGATTCAAAGTCTGTTGGAACTTGGAACAACCAATATGGTCGTGGAATTATAGATCCAACCATTTCCGAGAGGACATTTATAAACGCTCCAATTTCCAACTGAAGCTCAAAAGTGCTGGCAAAAAAGTCCCAATCTAAGAACTAAGTGAAAGAACATTTAAATTTTAAATGAACCGCACCCCTTATGTCTAGAAATTGAGCCTTCACCTTGCACTATGAAATTTCATGGATAAAATTCAAAAATTTCTGGATCTAATATAATTCACTTTTTGCTATATTTCCACTAACAAACTAAGAATTCTTCCATGATCAAAGCTTTGCCAATTGAAATAATTTCACAGGATCGTAAGATACAAGAATTTTTCATCAAAAAAAATACTAAATAGAAAATGCATTAATCTGCTTACCTCCACCTCCTCGGCGTTCAAGTTACCCAATGCAATATAATATGTGTCAGAGAAGAAAATTTCCTGTTCGATCGTACCATTTCCTGTTAAGAGAAGCAGACAAAATTGATAGAATCCAAGCCACGAGAAACAATAATAACATAACAACAAAAGCAAGTTCCTCATTACCATGAACAATATTCCAAGACAAAGTTGTATCAGGATATGATGGGTCCTCGATCCACTCAAGAAGGCTTTTTCTACCTGCAGGGATGGTAGCAGGTGAGAAAGAAATAATGTTACTTTTATAATGCCTATTTGTTTGCATGATTGACAACTTAGATCTAAATAATCCAATTAGAAATCATGAATTAATCTCCCATATTAGTTACACTAAAACTGGTTTTCCAAGCACATGGTTGCAATAATAGTATCCCGGACAAGAGGTTTAAATGCTAGCAGGAACATAAGCAACTTAGACAGTTTTAACAGATTTCAATACATGGAGTTTGGAAAAAGTTATGCAAACAAAAGAATAATTGAATAATTTTGAACCAATAATAAGCTCAAGTTAAGTGCTTTTTGAACTCTTATAACAATTAAACTCTCCTCTATGCCCACTTATGTACGCATGAGAAAGCATTTACTCTGAATGGGTTTTCTAGAACCTTGATTCAAGTGTTCCAACACCAATATGCTCAAATCGATCCAGAAATGGAAGTACCAGTACTATTACCAAATATATTTTTTTTATTTAAACAATTACCTTTGGCTATTATAAGAGAAAAAGGGGCAGAGCTGGGGGATTCCACGCTGTATGAAATCTTCACTTTAGACCTTTCGTTGAGAAAATATTGCCACTCCTGCAACACAACAACCACTTAATTTGCTTTCTTTCGATCCAGTCACCTAAAAATGAAATGTAATTGTAAACTTGGAGTGTAATTGAGAGTTGAAAGTACAAATGAGGAAAAAGATAAAGAGGCAACTTGAGAAATTTTGCCTTGTGATGGCTGGATTCTATTAATGCATTATGAGTCTCTGACCAGGTGATTTTAACATCCAGAGGAGGAGGTTCATGAAATCCATATAGCATTGGCCCATGCTTGGACTCGGATATCACCTGGGCCTGTACATGAAACAACTAAGATTACAACAAGGGAATAGCAGCGACGAAAGAAATGGAAAGCGCAAATCAAAGCAATTGAAAATAACCTTTATTGATTGAAAAAAGAACCGGTTAGCTTGAATTAGGAGCGAGCTATTTGGGCCCAACTGTATATTCTCAGATCCGCAGAAGGCGAATATAACAGTCATGGATGCTGCCATTGAGGAAATGAACAATCCCCAACCAAAAAGATGGAAAGTGAGAAAAGGAAGATCAACTAAGGCCAAAGAAAGAAATTAATAATTAAGACCCATTATAGAAAGCATACAGCAATGAACTCAGGGTTATTCTGTTTCCTATTCTTCAGTTTTCTTGCGAATCAAACTGGGAAACTTCCACGAAATCTATAAATAGTTAAATACTACTTAACGATCGAGACCAAAATTGAGAGGAACGAACCGAAGAACCAGAAAGTGGAGAGCAGAACGAGGCAAGACCAGACATCTTCTCTCACACTCGTCAACATCACATTGGACCCCAATGCGTTTAGGCGATAAGTTACACCCGGTTGCTGGTGCTCTTGGTTATGGCGCTCATCATCTTGACGATGATCGTTCAGATCTTCTTCGTCGCGGATCTGTGAAGAAGTTGGTGAACCCTGGATCGAAGAAGGACCAAAGACACTTCCACTCTCATCTCCTTCTCTTTCCATCCTGGCAACAAAGTGAGAGAAACTGAGAGATTTGATCGATTTTTGATGGGTTTGTAATTAAATTAAACCCATAAAAATGGGGAAGAGAGAGAGATATAGCGTGCAGGAATAATAAACAGTTGAGGAATCTTATTAAAGAAAAGCTTTAACTTCAAACGTCATCTCGATGTCTAACCTAGATGAGTTCGACACGAAACGGCCATGGATCGAAGCAATTCAAAGCGGTGGTGAAGATGATTCTGGTGGAAGTGGTGTGGTGGTTCCACCAAACAATCTTTACTGGCTCGCATCGTCTTTTTACCAGCAGCTGTAATGGTGGTGTTCTTACCAAATAATCTTCACTGGGTCTGGGTCGTCTTGTCTTCAACCTCTGACGGTTAGTTGGAAATGGTTAGTAAATCTTTGCTTCATTTGTACTGAGAATTGGTGATTGCTGTGAATCAAAATTCTCCATTTTTGCTTACAAACTTGGTGAAATGTTCAATCACCCACCAACAGAATGATAAGGGTAGGAGCACGGCCCATCAGTCGGCCCAACGATGACCCGTCAAGCGAATGAGCTCGACTTTTGGTTCTGCGGCCTAGGGCCATCTCCACTTCTTGTACTTAAAATATTGCGTAGAGATACTTATTTTTCTGGTTAATGTTCACGACGTACATTATTTGTAGTTATAATTTTTGAATTAATTTTTAAAATTAAATAAAATAGTAAATTGATAAAATTCACCCACAACAATGAATGTCTAGACTTTTCTTAGTAGACCAAATTCAATATTTGTAGATTAGGATAAAAGAGTAAAATTTTTCACAGTGCATTTTTTAAACTCAAAATGAGAAAACTCTTTAGTTAGCCTAAGATGTAAGTTGCATAATTTTTAATTGGGGAGGGGTTCAAAATAATGTGAAACCCCAACTGCCTATCAGAAAGAACTCGATTACGTGTTTTGTCTCTATGGCAAAATAAGAACCTTATTTACAACAAATTTACAAGATATTGTAATGAATAATTCATTCAATTTTTGAGTATTTTAAAGACTACTTTAAAAGCTAAAGGGACACCCCTCATCAAGCTTGTAAAGTGAAACACCTTTTATCATTACTAGTTGTTGTGCATGTGGACTATTTTGAGTTTCAAATATATATTTTATTTTCTTAATAATTATAAAAAATTTAGCACAAGGTTGCAAGAGATAAACTAACCATAACACAAAGCATTCCACCATAACATTAAAAATGCGATAAATTTGAGTCATTTATATAAGTGTAACATTAGAAATAGGACAAATTCGAGTCCTGTTTCATTAAAAATACTGACTTTAACATTAGAAATACAACAAATTCGAGTAATTCATATTTCATATAAATATCGAATAATCATACAAACAATACAACACACTAAACAAGCCTAATCTTGAGACCAAACAACACACGCAAAAAAAAATGAAAAATCTATTCCTTTAACCGAAAGAAAAAGAAATAAATTTAATTGAAAATTAGAATAACCTAGTAATAACAGCATTATTTGCTTCTCTTATTGGCTTCACTTTACAGAACAACCCAAAAGGGGAGTGTGTATCCCAACATTCTTGTTACCGATACAAAATTCCTAATATGAAAATGGAGTTAACCAGTGCAACATTTCCTTTTGAATTTTTCAATATCAATTAATACCAATAATTTTGAAACTCAAGGTACACAAAAAGATGTACAAAAGACTTTCTTAATAAGAACAATGATCAGAAAATCCACATTAAGGTAAAAAATGCACAGTTTATCAAAATGTCTATTACATAAATTTTCTCTATCAATCAAAATCATGTCAAGAAGTCATAATGCCCCTAGTTTTCTATACAAATCAATAAAATAAGTACATGAAAAAATTGAAGGACTGAAGCAAGATATCATGGTAGTTGGTGAAAAACAGAGGCTATCATCATGGCTACTGAAATCAGCGGCTTCGTGGCTTGCTGGGCATTGTCCCTAAAAAATGATGAACCTTATAAAAGCTTCAAGTCCATAGGTAGTGGAATATATTCTGTAGAAGTCTAAACCAAAAGTTAAATAAACTATTATTTGATTAAAACTATTTATTCTAGAAGTCCAAGAGTTAGAAGTTAAATTTATTCTAAAAGTCTGAAAGTTATAACTAAATGAAAAGTACGAAGATAGAGTTTAATTTTTTGTGGAGATGGAGTCATGGAGAATCGAATGAGTCTTCTTGACTATAGGTATTTTAACATAGAATAGAAGACAGGAATGAAAGAAAGTAAATTGTATAATTATTTGAGAACAATGATGGTATTTTTTTTTTTTTTTGATTTAATAACCTTTTAGAAGTAGTATAAATATATATAGATATATTGGTAATTATTGAATTTATAGGTTTCTTTAATGGTGCACATAATGTCAATTTTTATGATTTAAGTCATAAGTGTCTTCATATATTTTTTTAAAGACAAAATAGAAATTCAAAAGTTTTTTACATTTAGATGAAATTATTAGTGTGAGATATAATTGTTCTTATAATTTTGTTTAAGGGTAAAAGAAGAATTCAGAAGTTTTTCATCTAAGATACTTTTATTAGTAGTATAGATTCGTGAGAAGTAAACTCCAAAAAAACTGGTGATTGTATATAATATTTTTTCCTCCCTTGATCTCAAATCATTTCATGACTTCACTAATTAAATACTATGCCAACACGGGGCTACATAAAAAAGGGGGGAAGCATATTTAGCAGTTCATTTTGAGTAGCATATGCTAAAAAGGAGAAAAATAGTAACAAAGTAATATGTACCAAAGAGAAAAAGAGAAAGATAAAATGCAAGAGTATTTTTAGTGCTTAAAATCCTAATGAATATTAAGTGGTTAAGAATGGAGTATACTTTTTGCCATTTCTTTTTAGTATTATTTTAATTTTTCAAGCATGTGATTTTGAAAGAGTAAATTTGACTTGTATTCTAGCCAAGGGAATGTGTCTTCCATACTTTGTCATATTATCCAATCAAACTAATAGTGTTGCATAACATCCCAACTCCAAAAATAATAATATGCATAGACCCATTGAATTTTAATTGGCATAAATAGTTGATACCTATTAATCCTTATTAATACCATCATGAAGTCTTTAATTCCCCAAATTCGAAATAAAATAAAAAACCGAGTAGGACAAAGAATAAAAAAATATATTGTTTTTAGTATGTTTAAGAACTCTAAGAAAGCGATTGGTGGGTAGAGGAAAAAGTGAGAAAAGAATATGAAAAATACTTGCTATGGATGGTAGAATGCTATAGAGATAGAAAACATGCAGTAACGTAATGTGGCCCTTACAACTAATATGAAGAGTCTCCAATGACATCATGGATGACAATTTTATTTTAGTAAAAAAAGATTCGTTTTCCAAAATCACAAAGACAATGATCCAAAATTGATTTTTGACTCTTCTTCATGAGAAGAAACCTTTGCCCTTTGTGCTAGTCAATGATTAAAAACCTTTAATCTCCATAGGAAGACTCATTTCAAGACCTTAAAGAATGGCCATTGATATAAATATGAAAAATTGACAGAGTATTAAATAGTTAGAGCTTAAATGAATAAAATAAATATTTAATTTATTGATGTACTTAATTTAGGATGAAAGGATATGATGGAGTTTATAATGTTGATTAGGGGTAAAATAGAAAAATAAAAGTTTTTTATGATAAGGTACTTTTATTAGTAGTATATATATATATATTAAAGAGTTTTATTATTGAGTTATCAAACCAGCTTAATTCATTAAGCACTAAAAGCATTCAGTTTTAAGACTTAAATTAGCTTATCAAACTAGTCAAACTCTTACTCAAATTTAAATTTGAGTAAAAACAGACTAAAAATAAGTTCTAGTCATTGACTCAAACTTATACCAAATAAAAGAAGACTCAACTTTTTACTCGAATCAAGGCAGACCCAAATATTTACTCAAATCTTGAATGATCAGATTTTACTCTTATAAAAGATACAATGTTCATATTTCACCCTTCTTTAAATTTGAGTTTACCTTATTTTAAATTTGAGTTTTTCTATTGGAGCGTTTTGTATCAAATCAAGTTTTTTTATTCAAATGTTAACTCAAATTTGATTAAACATTTGAGTCAACATTGGAGATGATGGATTGACGCGGTCCAACCTATCACCAGGATCGTCCAAATTTATTTATTTTTTTTAAAAAAGAGTTAATTATCTATTTGACCCTTTAACTATATTGTTTTGTGTCAATTAAGTCATTAAACTATACTTTGTGTCAATTTAATGTCTGAACTATACAATCTGACTCAATGTGGTCCTTCCGTCCAAATCTGCCTTAACTTTGACATAACACGTGAGTCAAAATCTATAATAATAAGATAGAGTGCATTTTGAGTCTTCAAAGTTGAGAAAAAAACACAAGGACGACTCAAATTTGATTGAAATTTGGGTAAATGATCTAAATTACATTTAAACCCATCTAATCTAATCCAAAGACTCACAATATGTCCCACCCAAAACCCAAATCCTGCACAAAAATTATAACCCACTACACAAAATCCCCAAAAGTCAGTCTGTCTCCTCTCTCTCTCTCTCTCTCTATCATAGATGATTTTGCCAACGAGATCTCTCCGCCATGGCTCACCCTATCACCACGCGACAACCACTCACCCAAGTAAGCCCTTCTATCTCTCTCCTTTATCTCTCTATCTCACCTCTCTTTCTTCATCCCACGCACACCACACACACAACACACAAACAAAAACATGGACACACTGCCCACCCTCTTCCTCCCGTCCACACTATCTTGCACACACCCACTCAAGACCCCTCTCTGTTCGCAACCCACTCAGCCCCTGATACATCCCCTCATAGCACATACACCAATACACACACCAAACTAAACCAAATCAATCCTTATGTCCCAATCATTTGAGGTTGAGTTCGTCTTCGCCATTCATTTTGGTCATGTGTTATATGCTCATTTAAGTTCTAACATTAGCGCATATATCATTATTTAGACTCATCATGGTGAATTCGATAAAGTTTTTCGCTGGTTGTTGGCTACCTAACGTAATCTTCCTTCTTTATCCTGGTTTAGGACAGACAACGTTGAGTACAAAACTAGCAGAGTTACACACACCAATACACAAACAGAAAAAAAAATCTGAGTTTGGGAATTTTTGAATTTTTTGTGTATTGTGTTTGAATATATGTCCTCTGCTTTATATTTTTTTCAATTTTTGCGTTACAAAGTTGGCCTCACACACACAACATACTCACACACATCCATAGATGCCCGAAAGGTGTTCGAACAAATGCCCCAAAGATACATTGTTCGACTAAATGTACCGAATACCTACTGTTAAGGTTTAGTCCAACCATTTAACCTACCTCTGGATCGATTTGGGCAAACCTGTAAGTATTTCCCTTTAGTTATTTTGGTGGTTGATTTCTTCTTCGTTGCGTTTTATGAAGAGTAAATAGAAAAGACTTACAGTGGTTCTTGAGGGAAAAACCCATACTGATTTTAGAAAAAACTGACAGAAAAAAGTTTGATGGGGTTATTTGACTTTAGAAGTTTTATAACCAATGTTTTGGTTCTACTGAGATTGTGTTTTTTGTGATATGGGTTACAGTGATTTTAAAAGATGTTATGGGTTTGTGTAATTGGCTTGTTTATTCTTTTAGGGGCTACTCCATAGTCAATTCTTCAGGCTCGGAAGTTTTTGAAGAAGAATCCTTAGTATGTGCTTTGAAGAAGGTGAAGAATAAAGTGGTTGAACAAGAAAGCTTCATCAAGCAATGGAGAAGTGCAAAAAATTTTGTCATTTTGGATTATTTGAAAAGTTTGTTGTTTCTTAGCTCTAATTTCTCTTCCAACTTTTTATCAAGTTTACCTAAGTACAGTGCCGCAAGTCTACCTAAAGAAGAACAATCAATCCTTTTGTTAGTTTGATTGCGTTTAATTTTGCTAGTAGTTTAAATTTGATTTGATGCGAGGTTTTTAATTAGGTTTAATTTGACGCAAATTTACGTTTATCTTGACTTAAATTGATTGTATTTTGAATGTGTTTATCATGGGTTTTTGTGATTTTATTTATTTTGGTCCATTTGATTCGAGTTTTCTAATTAGGTCTCATTTGATGCAAATCTAATTTTGATTTTTTTTTCTCTGGTAATTATACTATTTTTTTGGGGTAATTATGTCATAGATTTTTGGGTAGTTGGGGGCATTGTTTTGTACTTTGTTTGTTTTTTCCTATATATAGACGGAAAAAAGGTGGCAAACCCATGTTTAAATTTAGGTGGACTTTCTTTTTCTATTTTACAATGAACATTTTAATTATGCCATTTTTTTTTTTGGGATCTAATTGGGTAATAGATCCATAATACACATGGCGTAGCATCCTAGAGGCAAGGAAAGTGATTGAAGTCGGTTCGAGATGGAGGATTGGTGATGGTTCCAAAGTTAAAGTGTAGCACGATAGGAGGATTCCAATACCCACTACCTTCAAAGTGGTGAGCCCTATGCAAATGTTGGAGGAGGAGGCTATAGTCAGCCAACTTATTGACCCCCAAAATCGAGCTTGAAAAACACATTTGATTGATGCGGTCTTTTTGGAGCACGAAGCTGAGGTAATTAAATGGATTCTATTGGGAGTTTCTTCGATGTAAGATAAATTAATATGACACTACAACAATAATGGTAGATTCTCTGTAAGGAGTGCATATCACTTAGCTTATGAGGATAATTTATATTCTTCAGGATGCCCACTACAAGCTCTTCATCGAGTTCTGATTGTAACTGGAAGGCGGTATGGAATCAGTGAGTCCCAAGTAAAGTTGAAGTTTTTGCATGGAGAATGTTATTGGATGCTCTTCCTTCAAATGAGAATTTATGGTGAAGGAAGATTCGTTCGAATAGTGTGTTTTATGTATGTGGAGTGAAGAATGAGTCTATTTTGCACATTTTGAAGGACTGCTCTTGGGCACAAAAGTCTTGGGATGGCAGTCCACTATGCCACATGGTTCAACGACCTGCAACCCATATTCAACACTGGTTTTGGGGCGTCACTCAATAGCTAAATCCCCATCTGTTTTCGCTTTTCCTATTGTACTATTGGTTTATTTGGAGGAAGATAAATGAAGTCCTCTTCCAAGATTTGGAAAACAATCCTATGTTGCTAGTCCAAAATGTGACGGCGTATCTCGAACAATTTGAACAAGCTAAGGATATGGGTTTCTCGCATACCAATATTGCAGATCCAAATCATTGGTTTCCCCCTAGCTCAGGTTCGTTCAAGGTAAATTTTGATGGAGTTTTATTTATCTTTGAAGGGGCTGTTGGAGTGACTATTGTTATTAGGGATGACTCTGGGTTGTTTATTGTGGGTATATTGAAGAAGATAAAATTGTTGTATGATGCGCAAACAGCGGAAAATATTGCTGGAAGGGAGGCTTTGTTATTTGCTAGGTAGATGGAGTGTGAGGAGATTGTGTTGGAAGGGGACTCATCTACTGTGATGAAGATGATAATCGATACTAACTAGTATTTTTCTCTTTCAAGATCTATTATAGCAACTGTTAGGTACTTTCTACATAGTTTTCGTTCTTTCTCTATTTCTACAATTAGACAAATTGGAAATTGTGTTGCGCACTAGCTTGCTAGGAGGGCTAGATTCTATGAACACTTTAATGTTTGGGAGGATATGGCACCAGATTTTTTAGTGCCATTCCTCTGTTCAGATTTCTCTACTTAATATATATTCTATTATTTCTATCAAAAAAAAAAAAAAACTAGGTAATAGGTTGGATTTATCTGTAAGAATTTATTAACGATTCGTATATGAAATTTAGAACACTTAAATTACAAGGTTTAGAACATACCTGTGTGAGTCATGGTATTCGATCTCCGTGTTTTTTTCGCGAAAGGGTAAGGTCTTCCTCTCTTTCTTCAAAGCAATAAGCGGCTCTCAATGGGACAAACCAAATTAGGTTATGAAGTGGAGAGGGGACCTAGCCTGCTATTTTTAATGAATTTAATGGGCTCTCCTATTACGAGCCACAATTAAATTAATGTCTACACTTAACTGCCTCAACTACATCAATTAAAAGGATGTATATAAGCCCATCAAAATAGATCACTAAATAACATTGGGCTCATCTTATTGGACCATAAATTTAGCCCGTTTTTCACAAACCTAAAATTAATTATTAATTAATGGAAGTTCAATATAGAAAAAATTTAACATTCTCTCACTTGGACAACATTAATTGTAGCCATTTAAAAAAAAAAACTCAATGTGGCTGCAAAACAAATACGGTCCTGAGACAACATCTCAAACACAACCCGGTCCAATAAAACTATTATTTTTGAACCATGGCGGTCTTTACATCCTTTATGGGTGTGTTTATTTGGAAGGATAAAGGTGGATATCACAAGCTGGATTGGATAAAAAAACTGGGGGCCCACATATCCCAGCTTTGGGTTCTCCAAAAGGGATTGGATATTCGTTGGGCTTGAATTAATCAGCCCGTATGAAAATGGCCTGTTCTGTCGCTTGATCAGGATAATGGAAACCCAGCTGAAGTTTGGGATTAGTAAGCCCACCGGCTGGATAAGGAATAAATTTACTAAAATGTCCATTAAACAGTAACTAAGGTAGGGTTTTTATCCCTTTTCCCTTCCCTTTCACCTGCTGGTCCCCCCCCTTTGACAATGGCGCACAGTCTTCAGCCGCAGGTAACAAAATCTCTCTCTCTCTCTCTCTCTCTCTCTCTCTCTCTCTCTCTCTCTCTCCCTTGTTTCCCTTGTCTCTCTATCTCTTGCCTGGTTATGATCTACTGGTCCCTCGTCTTTCGTTTGAACTGGGGAGAACTGTCTTCATTTCTTTGTCTCTCTCTCTCTCTTCTTCTCTTCCTCCATGGCTAACGCCTAAAACGTTGCTGGGTGCTATGTATTTTTTTTTGTTTGTACAATACTATGTATTTTTTTGTAATCTACTAGCTGAGAGATGAAATCCTCTACAATTTCATGTTTTGGTTTTCTCCCATACTCGACGGAGGACCTTTCCATGGCTAACGCCTGAAAATTTTTGGTATGATAAATTTTTTTTTTAAACCAGTTACATTCCAATCACAGCATATATACTGAAATGAAAAAGAATCAGTTCAATCTTTGGACTAGTGCTTGTCCAGTCCCATTTCCATAGCCAGTACATTACATGCATAATAAGTATGATCAACGTGACTTCTTTTCTGCTTACTGGGTAGTGTAACTCTTTTGTATACATAATTGTATTTGTTATCTATTTTTTTTCTCTCTTTTTTGTCCATTTTGGAATTCAGTTTAAATACTTTAGATATCTTTAAATAACCATCAACTCCAAAAACTTAAAGCTATTTGGTTGGGTGTGATTCAATTCAAGTATTTATATTTCAACACTCATCAAAAGCTTAAGCTATTATTGGGGGTGTAAGTTAAGTATTTATATTTCTAACTCATTAAATTTCCAAAAAATCAACGTAATGGTGGATAAATTTTCGGTTTGTTTGATCAGAATAATTATCTCAAATAACAATTTTGTTAGGGTTTCACAATTTCGGTTTGATGTGTATAATTTTCTTTTGTAGAAGGAGTGCTTAATTGAGCAATATAGTGTAGTTGATTGTAAATTTGTGAAAGAGGCTGATTCCATGGTGAATGGGTGGAAAATTGTAAAGAATGGTTGGAATTCTACCAGTTGAATGATGACAAAAAATGTGCTCATTTTTTATTGATAAAGGATAACACAGGATGACTTTACATGTGTGTTGTATATATTTTTTCTTTGTAACACAAATTTTGTTTTTTTAACATGTTTTGAAGGAGGTTTGTATACGGTTTTCCCCATCATGGCTTCTTGTATTTTTTTTTTTTTGTGATTGGAAATAATTTTTTCTTCATTTAATTTTTTTTTTTAAAAAAAACCGTTAATTACTATTATTATTCATGTGAATTTGGGTTGTGACGTAGTTTTTCCTATATTCAGGCATTTTTTGTCCTAAATATTTTAATATCTTTGGCGGATGAAATAAATTTGTGAGCGTATTATAAAATCAACGTGTAATAACAGGTATTTGGGAACATACATAAGCATTCTTAAATGTTTTACAATATTAAATTGGTAACCAACAATGATCAAAAAGTAAAAAAAAAAAAAAGTGGTAACCAACAATTCTCAAGCCAAACATGAGATAGGATTGGATAAGATTCAAGGGTAAAATGGGTTAATTTATGTCAAAGGTATTAGATGTTTAATAAAAAATTGAAATTTGTCCATATTCCAACCACATCATAATGCACTATCCAAACCTGGGATTGAATAACACAATTTTCTTTTATCCCCCTAACATATCTGCCCCATTGGAATTTCACTGGACTAGTTTGGGATTTAAATCCAAGCCAGTCCAGTCCACCCATGAATTGCCAAACACACCCTATTGATATAGGACCAATCCC
This sequence comes from Ilex aquifolium, assembly GCA_951799425.1. Classification (NCBI taxonomy): domain Eukaryota; kingdom Viridiplantae; phylum Streptophyta; class Magnoliopsida; order Aquifoliales; family Aquifoliaceae; genus Ilex; species Ilex aquifolium. The sequence continues at coordinate 14,085,176 of OX637409.1, forward strand.
TGATTACAAAAAACAATAACCCTATTGACATGGATCAAGATGTGGTAGTGTAGCAAAAAAATAGCATATCAATATGTGATATGATAAACGTGTTATTTTCATTGTCAGTTCTCCAAATGATTTCTCTTTAACAACATGCTTCAACAATAAGCTAGAGAAATCCATTAACTTCAACAATAAGCTAGAATGTCTCCAAATTTAAAATCTCGAGATTTTCTCAAATGGTGTAATTAGAGATATACTCAATTGACAAAACAATCATATTTAAGACATACATCAAACCTTAAGATTTTGTTTAAAATAACGTCATAAATGTGCACATATATAACATAGCAAGAATATCGTGCTAACAATAATGATGATCATCTAAACATCATCAAATAGATGTATCTCAACCATAATGAGTAGCAAATATCATATATAGAATTAAATCAATACAAAAATTCTTAACACATAAATAAACTCCCACTAACCAAGTACATCAAAAGACCCCAAAATGCTCATATTGTCAACATATTTCTTAAAAGTTTCAAGTCTTAAGAAAGATACTTAATTTTCATATGTTTAGACTCACTATAATTTTTGTTGTTCTTTGAGAACAACACAGCTGCACTATTATCACAATAAATTGTTAGTGGTCTAGAGATGGAATCAACAATCATAAGCTCTAAAATAAAATTTCGTAGCCATATAACTTATATTATAGCTTCATAACAAGCTACAAATTCAGCTTACATAGTGGAAGAAGCTGTGAGAGTTTGTTTAACACTCTTCCATGTTATTGCTCTTCCATTTAACATGAAAATATATCCTGAAGTGGATTTTAAATTATCCGGATACCTAGCAAAATCTAAATTTGAGTAACCAATCACCTCAAGACTATCAACCCTCTGATAAAAAAAACATGCAATCTTTTGTCCTTTGCAAATATTTCATAACTTTCTTAACTACTATCCAATGATCTAATCATAGTTTAGAAAGATATCTGCCAATAACATTAATTGTAAAGACAATGTCTTTTCATAAAAAAGTTATAGATTTTGACATCAGCAGGACAACGTTAAATACAAAAATAGTTAAAACTCGGTTTTCTATTGGGCTATAATTCAATATATTTTGAAACAGATTTGCTAGGAACTCTATTAAGAATGTACAAAACTGTTTTAATGGCTTCACCCTAAAGGTAATTAGATAAATTACACTTACTCATCATGTTTTAAGGGTATGGTTACACCTTTCAGCCACATTATTCTATTCGGGACTACTAGACATTGTATATTAGGCAACAATCTCACATTCTTGCAAGTACTTGACAAATGGTCATAAATGCTACCAAGACACATCATGTTTGCCATAATATTTACCACCACGATCAGACCTAATAATTTTGATGACTTTCCTTAATTGTTTCTCTACCTCAGTTTTGAAAATTTAAACTTTTCAAGAGTATCAGATTTTTCATTAATTAAATAAATATATCCATAACTAGAGAAATCATCAATAAATGTAATAAAATATTTATTACCACACAAGGTACGTGAGTAAGATTTACTGATATCATTATGAATGATTTCTAAAAGATCTAGACTGCGAATTGCACTTTTCTCTTTCGACTTGGTCAATTTACCCCTAATGCAGTCAACACATAGACGGCGCCAACTGATGATGTGTGTTACATAATTGAACAGAGCTTATGACCTCTAAGGATTAATGGATCACTGAATGACTTAGTCGGAGATCCTAGGCTCTTAAGAGTTGAACAAGGGAGATGGAGAATTGTACACAGAGAGTTTATAGTGGTTCACCAGCTCGAGAATTCGGTTAATCCACTCTCAAGGAAGTCTCTTGCTCCTGTGGATGATTTTATTGATAAAAAAGGGGGGAAGATTATACAGAGTATTTGCTTAGGCTAATTACTTGTCTTCTCATTGTGAGGAATATGCCTCTTATTTATAGTTTTCTGGGGGCCTGGCCTTGATCCCTGGCGTGATACTTGCCTCTTCCTTGCAACGGTTGCGCCTATCATGCGATTGCCATGGATAGTGTTGAGACAGTTGCGATTTCCTTGTCCAAATATAAGACTGTTACAATCCATGTGTGACACTTGGGTTGGAGCCAACTGTCACCCTTGCTTTTCTTATGGAGGTGCCATTGCTGGGGTGGAGGTGCTGACCTGAACTCCCCTGGTTATCCGTGATGAGTTGAGTGATCCGAGTTTGGAAAGTCCGAACTAAACGCCCGAGCTCAACCTTAAGCATATTTTGGGTATCATCACATATAATAATTCCCAGCTTTATGCTTCAAGGGGGTGATTTTACTCTTGGTGATGGAAGAAGTGGGGAATCCATCTATGGAGAAAAGTTTGTTGATGAGAATTTCAAGGTCAAGCACACTGGACCAGGTAACATTTTTGTCGATGTATATTGAGATTAGGCTGAACAAAGTGCAAGTTTACTTCTGTTGCATGCTTCATGCTCATTATCCTCCATCATTGAATAACTTGTGGTCTTGTTTCTGTCTTGTCTATGCAGGGCTTCTGTCAATGGCCAATGCTGGCCCCGACACCAATGGTTCATAGTTCTTCATCACAACTGTGACAACCAGTTGGTAACCACAAATGCACTTACAGATGATAATTAAGAAGATCAAACCTATAGGAATTTTTTTTTTTTTTTTGTTATGTATTAATCTGTGGAGAGCAGCATGGTAGCAGGACTCATTTGTCCTAGTTATCCACATGGGATGCTCCAAGTCTGATTTGTTCATGCGTCATGTGCCATTTTTTGACCTCAAATCTTTTGAATGTCACTAACTCAATTACCTATTCATCTGCAGGTTGGATGGCCGCCATGTTGTCTTTGGGAAGGTGCTATCTGGAATGGACGTGGTTTACAAGATTGAAGCTGAAGGAAAGCAAAGCGGAACACCCAAAAGCAAAGTCGTGGTTGCAGACAGTGGTGAACTTCCTTTATGATAAACATCCTTCTATGGAGTTCTACTTTACACCAGCTTATGTATTTACATAATTGGTTTGGTTTTCCCTTTCCAGTCCTTGAGTTGCGATAGCTTATGAACCAATAAACCCGTTAATGTATTTGACATTTAGAACTTAAAATGTGATAGTTAAGAAGTTTTAATTTGGTCAGAGATGGAATGACGTGTACGTTTTGTTTCTCTTTCTTTGAGATTTTCTTGCATCCTTCTCAGCTGCTCTGAGAATTCTCTTGCTCCATACTTGATTAACATAAGGTGTCTACTCTCCTTGTTTGGCTTTTCCAAAGATTTTATTAAGTACTGACACCAAAATTTGTTACTATTACTATTACTAAAGGAGAAGTATGCAATCATGAATAAGTAAATGAAAAACACTATGGAATGAGACTCCAACCACTGAAGCAGGAAAATATTACAGGTACCGAGGAAGGCCATGTTCATAATTGGTGTCTCACTCATGTATGAAGAGATTAATTTCAATTGCGAGGAGTTAGCCTACCCTAGATCACATAAAATGGGAGCGTAAAAGCGGCTAAGTTCCAAAAACTGTTAGAGCTGGTACACATTCATTCACAAAAGTTAACAAAAAAAATGAGATTAAATTACGTATTTGACCCTCAAACTATGACATTTGTGTTAATTAAGTCCCTTAACTTTTTTTTTTGAGTCAATTAAGCTCCTAAACTATCTAATTGTTTCAATCAAGCCCTTCTGTTTGGGTTTCTAATGGAAGGGTGTGGAGTGTGCTGGTTACGCGCCTTCTTCTGGGGCATTTTAGGCAACCCTTAATAAAGAATAAATTACGTATTTGACCTCAAACTATGACCCTTGTATCAATTAAATCCTTGAATATTGCAGATGGTTGACCTTTCATCTGTGAATCTCGAAGAGCAACTCTCAGAGCAAAAACCTAACCCACCACAAGAAGTTTATGTGATTCTCTATTGTTCATTCTATTTGGTCTCCCCGGACCTTCAAAGTGTTCTCAAGCATAATTCGCTTACCCACAATTACAGACAAATAAGAACCATATAAGTTTTTTCAAGATATAAGAAGTTTTTTCAAGACAAGGCCAGAAAAGAAGATAGGACTTTCTTATGGAGAGTCAATTGGCACCCATTGGGTCCTTCATGGAGAAGATTTGGTGATAGTAATTCATATCGCTGATAGCCAGCGGGGTCCAAGGTTAACTCAATTCTAGATAGTAAAAGCCAAAGGAATTTGGGTCGGTCAATTCCACTGGAGCTTCCAGAGATTATAAAAATAATTCCTCAGACTCCAAATACAAACTTGAATCAGGAGGATAAATTCTCTGGCATTCAGGCTTCAGCAGGTATTCTCCACCATAGTTTTATCCTTTGCAGGTAGGCTGTATAGGAATATCAGATGACTGAGGCCAAGCTTCATCAACTAGGTACAGCGGATAACTAAATCACTGGAAAGAGCTGATGCCAATTAGTCCTCTTATGGTTCTTGTAACTTGGTACAACAGACCAACAAAAATCAATCAGAAAAAAAAAAAGTATCCGAATTCATGAGCTTCCACTAACACAACCCTTAGTTTTTTATGTATGATGTAAACCCAAATAGGACAACTTGTCCAAAAGGTGCAAAGCCTTGTGATGTCAAATATAAAACAAACAACAGACTTGAAGTGAGATTGTACTTGTTACCCAATGCTTACAAGCAAACCTCATCAATCTGATACCTGGTTTACCATCATCATCTGTTGCAACTCTCTTTCAGGAGTAAAACAAAGGTACAGTTCTTTTGCTGGTTCAGCTGCAGGGGCTGAGCCCTGCCAATACTATCTATGCCACGAGCCATATAATTATACTCCACCATCCCAAGAAGGCTGTGTTTACAATTGGCTATGCAATCTGAGCAGTCATACTGCTACAGGTGACATTAACGAATGCCCACAATCTGAGCACTAGCCAGTAGCAACTAAGACATGATGTTTACTGCATTCTTTTAGGGTCATGAGTGGCTTCCATGCAGCATTCTGTATAACTGAGATGACAATAAATAATCAAATATATGCTCTTTACATACAAAGCCGAAGATAGCACAACGTGAATTTTGCATTTGTCTCATACAAGTTTCTAAGCATTTTAAACACATTTCATGTCCCCGCAGTATGCAATTTTGCGCAACTGCAGAAACCGTAGGCTTAAATTCCAACCATAACAGAACGTTTAAGAATCAGAATCTAGAGGCACCACAGACAATACAAACTGGAAATACTACTCAAATTAATGAGGAAAATAATTTTACAAGGTCTAGCAGCAATACCAACAAAATTCAAACCATTTAGACAACCTTTACAAAAATACTCAACAGGAATTTAAAGTAGAGGCAGAGCAATATATACTCAAAAACAAGGCGTGAAATATGATTTTGCAATTAGGCAATTGTCCAGTATATGTATTTCCATTGCAAGCTAACTGAATTAAATTGTACATTGATATGGTTTCATTCGATTGTTACAACCGCTTTCTCTAATCAAGTCATAGGAATCAACTCCCAAATTAAGAAACAATTCCCCATTTTGCTAAGTAATTTGGCACAGCATCATCATGGCTTATTGCAAGCTGAACTTCAATCCGTTCTTAATTATCCATGCTAACAAAAGAAATTGAGGAAAAAGTAAAAAAAAAAAAAGTTAACAAAACATAAATACCTTATCACTGTCTGCAAGGGCAGAACATGAAATAAGCAGAGCCGCAGCCATCAATCCTAATTCCTTAAAACCATAAAAACATAACAACAACACCAGATAAGCATCACAAATTCACCACTGCCATGGCCACCAGCCAAACAATTAAAGTACGGATCTTCCATGCAAGAAACAGAAACAGAAACAGACTCACTGACTTAGACATTAAGACAAACAACTAACTCAAATCTTATTCTGACTAAACCATTGACAGACCATAACTCAATGAACAGACCCAAACAGAAGATCTAAGACACACAAAAGCTAACTAATTCGCCATAACATCACAAGGACAAAACACAATCAGAAAAAGATAAGAGTGATTGAAAGTTACTGAATTTGATCGATCCATAAGTCAATTTTCTAATAATCACAAGTCTACTCCATACTGGCCACCTTGTTGCTGCTGTCACTGTTGCTGCTGTCCTTGGAACCCGTGATTTCGCGTCGCTGATGAACTACGGTGGAGAAATTTACCGAAAGATCCGAATAGAGACCCATGACCTTGGAAACATTACCGTTAATCTCCCGAATCAAGGCGACATTTTTCACCAAATTATCAGGAATTCTGGACTGGTGATTCTCATTAACCTGTTGAATCAAAGCTCGATTCTGATCCAAAACCGATTGGACCTCCCGGAAACTCTTGCTCAGCGTCTCCCAAACCTCCGCGTCGCATTCTTCGTCGCCGTCGTCTTCTTCGTTTCCGTTCTTCCCACCTCCGTCGAAGCGGTTCGTGGTGTCGTTTTTCGCTTTGGTTTTGGTGGTGGTGGTGGTGTGGTTTTGCGGTTGCGTTAGGGTTTGTGAGGTGTCCTCCATGCTCGAGTCCACCGCAGACGATGACTCAAGTGTTGTCATACATATATATTTGCTTTTGTATAATCCTCTCTCTCTCTCTCTTATATTTTTGGAGAGAGAAAAAAATGAGGGCGACAGAGAGAGAGGAACCAACCGACTCGCGAAGGCGGTTTTTTTTTATTTTTCTTTTAATATTTTGTTATTTTTGAAGGCTAGAGTGACAACTTCTGTGACGAAGAAGACGAATGCCCAATCATAGTAAGCCACTGCAGAGTGCAACCTTGGCCAACGTTGATGATAAGCGTGAACAGTGGGTCAGTGTGTCACTGCACTGTGAGAGTAACGAGCTATTGGCTAAGATATTTCTGGGTTCTCTTTTTTAATAAATTTCTTAGCCGAGGTCTTTATGGATCCAAATAGACTCTGTCATTGGACGATTATTTTTGGAAATAAAATATTGACAAAATATCTCTTACACCAACCTTGAAGAGAAACGTGTAGGGCATATGATACTACGCGACAAAGACAAAAGAGTGTAAGTACATAACGCTCCGTGTTTAAAATATGCGAAATACTATATATTTTAAATTTGTAACTCAAATTTGCATCTTAAAAGAAGGAGAATTGTTGAATGAGTAGATCTCATTTAAAAAAGTTGATGGGACCTACTCATCCAACGATTCCCCTTTATTTGGGATGTAAATTTGGATTGTAAATGTGATGCATAACATTACTCTTAAAATATACTAATCACTATGCGATGTACGAAATTTGTAATTTTTTTGGCCACCACTGTCCCCCGACTCTCCCTAGCCATTAATACTATGAGGCAATTACTTATTAAAGTGTCAAAATGATAATTTTTTAAAATTGAAAATGGTAATGAAAAATGATTAAAAATTCAAAATTAAAATAGTTTTAAAAAATGATGGTAGTAGTTACATAGGACACATAGGCTAATATGATTGGAAGGAACTAATTAAAATATATCAAAACTCTAGTAATTAGGTATTTGAGAAGGGAAATTTTCTTAAGACTTCATTGTTAAAACGACAATCACAAGAATTGTTGAGGGCACGTATAATCGAATACAAAAAAAAAAATAAAAAATTCATCTATTAACCCAACAAGGCGGAATTAGAATTTACCTCTTGAAGCGTAAATAGTACGAACAAAGATTGGTGCAGATCGAACAGTCGGCTCGATGAAACTCACGATCTTCTATTGTACGTCATTCTCAATGCTAAAATCTAAATGCAGTGTGGACTGCAATCCTCCGAATTTTTTTCCTTACTCTCTCTATCTCTTCTAAACGTGAAGGTAAAAGTTATGGCTAAGAGAACAACCAAGAGTGTTTATTTATAGGCTACAAAATAGACTCTAAGGAGAAATAAGAGTTGAGTTTCTAATGGGCTTAATAATTCTTTGTCCAACTTAGAACAAACATCCTACAATCCATTAATAATAAATAGTCATTAAAAACTTTTTATTGATGTCACATGTCTTATCTCAAAATTATATTTCAAGCTCTTTGTTGTTATATGTTTAATAATATCCCCGTTTAAAATTACAAATGTCCTTCAATTAATTAAATTACTGATAATTGTATTTAATTGACTTTTTTTTTATCCTTGAGATCTTACCACTCAACTTATTTGTCATATCGGATAATTAAATCCACCTGCAAGAATTTGATATTGCCAAAATTTATGAGATTCCTCAAGAGGACATCATCAACCTATTTAAATACCGGGACTTAATTTCCTTTAATAATTAATTTCTACCATGGAAATAATGTCATCTCTCAATTTACCGAATTTGTTGACTCAATTATGAATCTCATTCGTTGATGAATTAAAGTAACAATCATTATATACACATGTCAATTAACCATCTCAAGATTAAGAGCTTAAGCAATTATAATAATCATGAGGTATTTATTTCTTATTTAGTCAATAAAAAGATATTAATATCAATAATGGTCTTGTTTAATACACAAAGTGTACTAGTGCAATAATCTGAGACAACAGACAATCTCTTATTGACAAGGCAGACTATGCTAGAAGATTACACTATAATCCTACTAATTATGTGTCCAATTCCATCTAAAATTGTGAATATTTACTCATTTCATACAAGGATCCGATGATCTGATATTTTGTGTAAAAGTCAAACTCTATACACCAGATTATTTACAATGTAAATGTAAGATCCAAACCAGTATTCTATGGCATTTATATAAAGTTGTGGGCATAAGTGTAATTATATTAATAATAGGGTTAGTTTACAATTAATGAAACTGTGAAAAAATAATGTATGAGTTATATTAATATACTAGTAATAACCCATGCCTAAACGTACTATGTAACAAAAAAAAGATCATCTATTTGGAATATTTCTCATTCCTTTGCTTTAATTAAAGAAATTGAAATTAATTTGGGCTTCGCTAATTTTTCAAAAAATTATAGAAGAATTTCTTCTAAAAATAGGATCCCAGATAAATGTCAACCTGCCACAAAATTTATATGTCGCATAATCATACACAAACCAATCATAGGACTCACCATAGTCCTATCTAAACACAACTATGTACAAACTATCACAACATCATAGTGAAATTTTTTCTTGAAAGTAGTTCCCTAGAATTTCAATGCTAGTAATTTGGTACATGCATGTTTAAAGAAAATACGGCCCAAATTAATTACTGCACTCACCATCACGCCATATTCCTGTCTTAAGACAACCATTTACCAATTATCTATTGAAGCAATAAAAACAATCTGATGTACTAACTACGAAATTATAAATATTAACTCCTTTAAACATGAAAATTCACAAACTATACAAAGAAGCTCATTAAGAAAGAAAAGAATAACATTAGTTTGAAATGAGATTTCTAAAAACATTCAGGTACCTTAGATGAAAGTTGTCTCATAATATATCCCTCTAAGCATAAATCTAATTTAGAATCATCTCATTCTATCTCTCTCTAGATCTAAAATCAAACTCTGTTTGGACTTATAATTCAAAAACAAAAAGTAGCAACATATGAATGGGTGTAGAAAAAAGGCCTAAGAAAGAAAAATAAGATTGTCAATAATCAAAGCTAAAAATACCAAGCATTCCACCCAATTACAACCCAACTCAAAAATTAGAAATCGGTGGTTTCAATGCAATTATTCAAGAAGTTCAATCTAAAGAAGGATTCAAAGAACCAAAAAAAAAAAAAAAAAAGTGAACTTAATAACAATAGTGGTTGAACAGGAAAACCCCAATAGGCCACTATAGATAGAATCGACCGGAGTTAATTACCAAAATATAACAATTTATAAACAAAATTACTAAAATATGGTATTTTAAAACTTATTTATCAAACTACATCACTTTTTAAAATGGGATCAACAAATTCACTTTTGTTAAAAAACGAAGTCAACAAAAATTGATTTTTTTTAAAAAGCGGAATCAATAAATCACTTTAAAATAAAAATATTTTTAAATTAGATTAAAAAACGTGGTTATTAACCATGCCTTTTAGGACAACACAGTAAACACGCTTTGGGGGCATTGTGTCAGCACAAGAAACACGCTCTCCTGGAAAAACTCTTCTTCCTCTCTCTCTTCTGCACAACACTACTTTCTCTCTCTAGTCTCTTGTATTAAATAAAAAATGTAACAAGCAAGACAACGATGGAGAGTCAGTTTCAACCTCTTCCAAAGTCAGCACAATAAGCAAAAACATGCTCAAAACCTCTTCCAAAATCAGTCTCAACCTCTTCAATGTCCTATCAAAACCTATTCATCAGATCCTCTAATAGCTGCAATGCTCTTAGCCTTTACAGTCTTCACCAAAATCCTTAAATGGGTTGCCTAAATATATGTGAGATGGAGTTTGCCCAGATGAATGTGTGTATGTGTGAGAGAGAGAGAGTGCTTTACAACTATTATATGGAGTTTACCCAGAATAATTTATGGTGGCCTAAAATGTTAAAAATTTTTGTTATGTTAAAAGCGGATTTGTTAGACTTCGTTTTTTTAACAAAAGCATATTTGTTAACCTCACTTTTAAAAAGTATCTTAGTTTGGTAAATAAGTTTAAAAGTATTGTATTTTAGTAATGTTATTTATAAATTTCCGTATTTATCGAATCGACCAACCCAGATGAATCTCTTGAATACAAAAACGGCTCTTGAGAGGTCGTAACCAACAGAAAATAAAATCAGAAAAGTTAAAAAAAAAATGGAGATCTTGAACTCCAAAAAAATGAAGTATATAGTATTTCTCCTTGGCATATCATAACAATAGAAATTATACATAACAATAAGTTTTATTGCATCTGAAGTATTCTTATTAAATAAAAAAATCTACAGATTAAGAGAATGAAAGAGAAAGGAAAAACCCTCAAAGAATTCACATATAATTCAAGTCAATCAATCTTGTGTATTGTTGTTGTCATCCTTCATAATAGCACACAACATGCACATAGAGACAAAGAGGAGAGATCAGACTCCCATGCATCGTTGTTATCATCCTTCATAATAGCACAAAACATGCACATAAAGACAGAGAGAAGAGATCAAACTCATGCATGTTAATTTTTTAAACAACTTGAACTAATAGGCACTATAATGCAAGATCAAATTAAACCAAAATTCATATGACAAACATTGTAGAAACGCGATGTCATTGAGGTTCTTGTTAAAAAAATCATATTGTCACTTAATCTTTTCTATTGTTCTAGTCAATAACTCAATCCTTGAAATGATTATAGAAAACTCTGGATAGAATCACCCAAAGTTAGAAGCACACCAAGGGATATGGACAATCAGTTGAAACAAACAAAAAGTTGGATGCATACAAAATTGATGATGCCTCTAATTACCAATCTAGAAATAGATAATAAGAAATGGAAAGTAAGGATGGTCCAAATTAATAAAAACTTTTTGTTATTGATTAAATACCCTGGGAGACACCCAAATCTAATCAATCAAACCCCTACAAGATACTCTTTTTTTTTTTTTTAAAAAAAGGTTCATATTAGAATGGTTTTAAATCTTCGAACAACATGAGATTAAATAGGTTAAGGTTAAGTATCATGAGAGAATCAAGTCTTGAGAATCTTAATTGCTTACAAAAATCACACAAATCATGAACTTGAACACAAAAATTGACATATGTGATAGAACAAATTATGCAAAGTATCAAACAATTAGGATTTGATTGTGAATTTTCTTTCACACAAATCATCAAAGAGGTGGTGGGTGTTGATTTTTAATGCACAAATCAAAAGCTTCAGCAAAATAACAGTATTGGCAATAACAATTCTTCACTATACCATCATCCAACATCTCACCAATCATCACCTATACCATCATCCAAATTAAGGTAAGAATCATACCAATTAAATAATATATATAGCTAATGTAATACCCCACACAAAATATATAATTAATATTTAATTGTTGATTAACACATCAATTGGATTATTTGTATTAGCAAAGAGGGATTGGAAAAAATAACGCTAAGCCCACCTTATCCCTCTTATACCCATGCTTGAAAACACTTTTTGGGCCTGGTATTATTAATTAAAAATAATACCAACCCAGATGAATAGTGTATTCAATACCACATACAAATGTGGGTTTAAATAATCCAATTGGGATGTATTTGGCCAAAAGACATTTTTTGTGGGGTCTATTACTTCTTAATACTTGAACCAAACATGGGATGAAGAAGCATTATCACTATAATTAGTCCAAGGGCGGGATGGATGGGTAAGGGATGGACGATATTATCTAATCCGGTCCTTCCTAATGCTTAAACCAAACACACCATCCTATTACATTGGGGAGTTAAGTGTTAGTTGCAAAACTTTATACCTAGTATAGGTATAAAGTCACTACCTATGGTTTAGTTGCAAAACTTTATACCTAGTGTAGGTATAAAGTCACTACATAGGGTTACCAAATCCCCTAGGCAAGGAATTGGGAAATAGCCGCCATGAGAGAGAGAGAGAGACAGAGAGACAGAGAGAGAGACGTATGGCAGTGAGGAGCTGAATGGCTAATGATGCAGTTGACATATTACGAGGAAAATTAGTGTGTGAACAAAGAAGATTTTTCAGAATACATGGACCTATCCCTCCAATGGTTTCAAAAAAATAAAGTAAGTGGTTTATTTCATAATATGTCTTCGTGTCTAAATCTCTTTGTAAAGAGTTCGAATCGTTGTTATAGTCATTATATTCTAATCAATTGTTTAATCATTGTGGTTTTGATATTCCTTGTGGTTTCTTTTGATGTATCGTCCTATTGGTTGTGCTAAAAATATTTTTATTGGTAAAGTGCTTTGGAACCTATCGGCACATGTGATAGGTGCACTCAATGTAAAACCCGGGTAAATTTGAATTTTTATGAAAAATGGCAAAACAATAACTAGCCACTACTGTACGGGTTGAAAACCCAAAATTTTTAGAACTCGGATGAAGAAACGGATCTCACCATTGGATTCATCTCGTGAAATCTAGTTACCTAGTTAATTTTCGTTGAATTCTGAGATAGTCAGATTTTTCGCGTTTTACGAGACAATCGGGTGTCGCATGACCTAAATAAAGAGAATGAGAATTAAATTGCGAAAAGTGAAAAATAATTTAAATTTAGTTCAAATAAAAATATTTTAAACTTGAATCGGGACGAAATTTAATTGATTCGGGACAAAACCGGACCCGGGAAAGGAGAACGTGTGACGTAATGAGGACCAAGCACCTAAAGGGTATAAATAGGGGAGAAAATTAGATTTTCCCCCATACTCATCAGATTTTCTAAAAAAATAGAAAGAAGAGAGGGAATGCTAGGGTTTCTCCATTTCTTTCTACGATCTACGACATTCGTTTGGTTGAATCACCTCGGGCCAAGAAAAAAAGTTATTCTACTCGACGTAGGCTAAAAAACCATACCAAAAATCACGGATTATGACAAAGTTCGAAAGACGGGTCTTTAGGAAATCAAGGGCTATAGCTTGATTCGATTTTGGGAGGTTTTCTACCGTTTTATACTTCAAGAGGTAGGGTTCCTTGCCTAATTAGATTTATTTCCAACCTAGGGTTGATATATGAAATGCGTAGGGTGTTAGAGATGTATTATCATGTAAAACACTTGCCTATGGTAGTTGAAATGAGGAAATGAGTATTGAAAATGATTAAAAGAAATTCTAGCATGAATTGGGTATTTAGAAATTACTAACTTGTGATTTCTTGGGAATCGTATTGATTGACATGCTATGTGTTTATATTTATGCCTTGAAGGTGTTTGATGAAATGCCTATGTGGATTAAGTGCGTTATTTGCATTGATTATGTTATAACATGCTTGAGATTTGATGTTGGTATATGCACCTTGATATATTGACATTCAGGTTGTTGATGGTTATTAAGTTGTTCACATTGCCCTCATGAAATGTGGAACATGATGATGATATTGCAATTGAAAACTTGATTACATAATGATATTAGATGCAATTGTACATTACATTTGCATATGCACGGGAAGCATCGCATTCATGGGTATTGACATAAGTGTGGGTGTGTGTGTGCATGTTTTTGAATCAAATACTATTCTTGGTGGTTGAGAAGTGGACTCGGGAAGGTTGAACCTAGGTTTGGCTGAGTTGCCCGGTTGCATGAAAACTTGTGTCGGGTATAGCAAGAAGGGCTAAATTCTCTCTTGGGTGCAAGACCCGGTTTATACACTTTCGTCGGTGCAAGTTTAAAAAAGTGTATCGGTGTGCGAAACCGGCGGTGAGACACCAAAATCCATGTACCCAACAAAGACACATGGTTGTTTTATAAAATAATCATTGGATGTGTAACATCAATGGCGGGGGGCTTGGGATGCTCGGTTTCATACGCATGACATTGCATGTGTTGAGGGAGCAGGTGAAGGCTCGGGTTGAGTAGTATGTGTGAGTCTCATCTCATATCATGACATGACATAGAAGATTTCATTGTTGAATTGCATATTCTTGAATGGATTATTGTTGCTTGTTGAATTGCATGTGAACATTTCATATGCATCTAGGTTGGGGAGTAGACTTTTTAGGAGATACCCTATTGAGCGTGGCTCACCTTTTATGGGTACAATATTTTAGGAGCGGGATATGCGTCGGTGGACATCTCTCACTCAGGCCCTCATTGATAAAGAAAAGTCAAAATGTGGCTTTTAAATCATATTTTTTGTAAAACTATTATGAAATTTAGTTTTAGACATGTGATTGTATGAAATTGATTGAAATCGAACTCACATGGACTATGTTTAATGCAAAATTACATGTTATATGAGTTTGGGTTGATGATATACAATGTTGGAATGAATTGGAATAGAAAAAGGAACGAATCGGAGAAAAAATGGGAAGACCTATCGGTAGAACGTCGAGTTCTTTTACTGGCAGAACTTTTCCAATAAGCAGTTCTACCAGTAGAACGTTGAGTTTTACTGGTAGAACATTTCCAGTGGGTTCTCCTACCGGTAGAATGCTGATATTCTTACAGGTAGAAAAATTCAAGAAGGTTTTTCTACCGATAGAACATGGAGTTCTTCTACCGGTAAGTTTTCTTCAAATTTTAAAAACTTAAAATGCTTTTGCTAAACTTTCGGGCATCGCATCCTTTTGCTCAGAGGAGGTACATAGGGTAATAATAAGTATAAATTGATGTATATTGGATCAGGGATTGGTCAAGTGATTGAATGTACACAGGATATGCGTTTGGGAGTGTCCGGTGCAAGAGAGACTCTGTCCAAATTTTGTGTCAATTGACCCCGATAATGGGGATGTGGTGTTGCAGTGTCAGGTTATGCAGCATGCACGAGTATTTCCGTGGATTGATGGACAATCAACAAGTTGACAAAGGACTCCCGATTTTAGGGGCGTCACACTCAATGACATGATTGTAGTAGTGAGATGTGATTGTTGCCTAGAGAGGTGTGTGTTATAGTGGGATGTACTGATTGACGCCTAGTATCTAGCCGAAACGAATGAGTATGAAGCTAAGGGCAAATCGAAAGATTGGAGTATTGATTTTTATGCGATGGGTCAAATGTATTTGTGTTTGCGAAATAATATCATTTTAATTCATGTTTCCGCAGTTGATTATTGGTGGCTATTTGATTATCATTTGACATTTGATTTTGTATGTTGTGTTTTAAATTACTTATTGGGCCTCCCAAGCTTACCCCCATTTACCCCTCTTAGGTGTAGGTTTGACACAGAATGAAAGGCATTAAAGAATCAGATCGATTGAGGATTAAGGAATACTAGTTTATATTTTTGGTGATTGTAGCAGTTGTAATTATTTTAAAAGACTGAGTGATTTTATTTTTATTGATTGAGGATTTTAGTGCTTTGTATTGATTGAAATTGATGAAGTATTACTTCGCGCACCAGATTCGAAAGGATCGAGTTCAGGGCGTGATAATTAAGAGAAAGAAAAATAGGTACCTTGATTTCCTGTTAGACTTATTGTCCCAAACCAAGAATTATATCCATACAATAAAATTAGACTTTAGTTATGTGTATATAAATACGAAGCAAGCTTATTCTAGAAAATCCATCACAACTATGTTGTAAACTTTATACCTAGTTTAATTCAATATAACACTAAACTAATCTAGAAATAGAAATGTCAACATGCAAATGGACAAACACATTATTGGTGCTCAATGCCCTTACCAATGGTCAGAAGAGAACTAAGGTACATGTGCAGACATGGATATCATCATTAATGGATATTAGTAATCAAATGAATACATGCAGCCCTTAAGCTCAAAATTTGTCCCTAGCATTTCCGTCAATAACACAAATTCAGCATTCTAAACCTCATAACCAAAATAGTTAACAATTGACAAATCCTAAAATAATGTATGACATCAGGTCACATTCACCAAACAAAGAACATAAACACACTTATGTACACTTGCCCATTTTACTAAACCAAAATAATGTCGAACATGAATAATGCTCTAATGCATTCCTTCACCAAAACAACAATAAAAAGCACAACCACTTGTAGAGACCTAGTTCCAATAAATTGCATATTGTCCTTACTTCATCTACCCCCTATGAAGTAAGTTTTGTTAAACTGCCCGTAAACTACTTAATGGGTTGCATATCTAAGTCGTAGGGGCCTAAAAGATGGTTTTGCATATGAAAGGCGTCATCATTCGATTGGTTAATTCTGTTATTGATAGAGTAGTATACTAAAAACTTGTTTTTTGTAGTGAAACTCATTTTATTAATTAAAGAAGTTTGTTCTTTCCATTTTATTGAGAATCGATATAGGCAAAATATTTGCATTATATTTAATATATGGTATACATGTGTGTCTTATATTTTACATTTTAGATAATTTGATGTGTAGAGTTCGACTTATGCACAGAAGACTAGATTATCGGATCCTTGTATAATATGAATATAGATTCACAATCCTAGATGGAATTGGACAGACCATCAGTATGATTGTAGTATAATATTCTGGCATAGTCTGTCTTGACTGTAGGAGACTGTTTGATGTCTCGGATTATTGCACTAGTACACTTTGTGTATTGAACAGACCCATGTTGAGGTTATTATCTTTTACTGATTCAATAAGATAATAAATACTTCATGATTATTATGATTGCTTATACTCTTAATCCCAAAATATTTATTTGTCTCGTGTATATAATGTTTGTCACTTTAATTCATCAAATGGTGAGATTCATATTGAGTCAATAAGCTCGGTGAACTGGAAGATCATGTTATTTGTATGATATAAATTAATTATTAAAGGAAACCACATCCTAGTATTTAAATGGGTTGATGATGTCCTCTTGAGGAAGCTCATAAGTTTTGTCCATGTCGAACCCTGCAGGTGGATTTAATTATCCGACATGACAAATAAGTTGAGTGGTAAGGTCTCAAGGAATAAAAGAATTTAATTAAATATAATTGTCAATAATTTATTTAATTGATGGACATCTGTAATCTTAAACGTGGGGAGATTATTAAGCATATAATAATAAGGAGCTCGAATATAATTTTGAGATAAGGCTGAGGAGATCAATAATAAGTTTTTAGTGGACTGACTTATTATTAATGAGTTATAAGATGTTTATTCTGGGTTGAACATATGAATTCTAAGCCCATTGGAAGCCCGATCCTTGTTTCTCCTTAGGGTTTTTGTCATAGCCTATATATAGATGTCTAGACTCTCTAATTTAGTATCTATTCTTTACTCATGTTTTTTGAGAGAGAATGAAATGGAGAATAGGATTTCGGAGGTTCTGGCAGCCCACATTGCATCCAGATTCTGACGTTGGGGGATATACGACAGAAGGCCGCGAGGTTTGTCGAGCTGTCTTCCGCGTTCGTTGTTAGGTTCTGTATTCGTGCTGTCTTCCGCGTTCGTTGTTAGGTTCTGTGTTCGTGTTGTGACGAGATCAATCTCGAGCGATCCCGAAGGTAAACCCTAATGGTTCTTGCGATCTCGAAGGTAAACCCTAGGGTTTTAAAGGAAAATTTTTGGTATTCGATACATACACACTACCAATGGTTCTTGGGATTTCCGTTTCAACAAGTAATATCAGAGCCATCATTGATACCACATGTAGATCGAATACTGACATGTTGTCCAAGTAAAACGAATAGATGTATACCATGAATGATGGGTAGAATGTAGAACTGTATTAATTCCTGTTTTGCAGCATTCTTGTCCCGCTATTATGGTCACATGATTTTATTATCGTTTTAGTGATTGGATCCCACGATGGTTTATTCGTGGTTAATATTTTTGCAAATGATTTATACGATGGTTTATTTCTATCTTTTTGTAATAATTATAGTGGTATGTGAACTCCCTAGTGGAGGCATAGGGCCAGGTCGATCCTCGAAATTCAGTCGAAGCGCAACATGGACGTAGCTGCATTAATCTCAGATTGCTAGATAGTCCTTGCTGGATTGAAACTGAAGACATGACCATAATAGCTAGGAGTCTTTATTTTATTTAGTCTCCTTGTTTATGTTAATTTCTGTGTTTTATTCATGTTCTGATTATGTGAGTAGTTAACTTGTACAACAATACCCTAATATATGGACAACATGAATAATTGACCTACCTTAAATTTTTTGGTCATGGATTAATATTTAATTATATTGTTTTAAAATAAGGAGGTTCAAAGTATGTATGCGTAACTAGAAAATAAAATTAAATCCTCTAATTTTTTTTGAAAAAAAGTTGTAAGGATTTGAAATTTTATTTATTATACATATTACATATAAAGATGGGGTAAGACAGATATCTTTATATAAAATGGTAAACATCTTTATTTTTAAGTCAATACAAATTGAATATGGTTTTGAAAACCCTCAGAAAGTATTAAATAACTAAGTGAGAGAGGGAATTTATTTTGTATAAATCTCATGGTCTCCATTACTGGTTTGTAGGTGATGTAATTAATTTTGCCTGTTGGCCTTAATGCATTCCTCTCTATCAGATGAAATTAATTACAGAATCACCGGTACAATCTTTCTTTAGGGATAATTTTGGGTAATTGCTAGTATGAGATCACTTCTCCATCTGAAGGGAGTTCTTTACGAAGCTATTGACACAAAATTAAGTAATGGTATCCTCTCTATCTGAGTCACTTAGCTATAAATAATAGTATTGACCCTTAGCTATAAATAATAGTATCCTCTCTATCTGAGTCACTACTATTATTTATATGACTAAAACTAAGTCAGCTATTTAATTTTACTTGTCATGGTATAGTGGCTAGATAGTAAAATTAATAGGCAATGACCTGTTTGGACAAATGATGGATAATATACGTCCTCCCCTATTGAGGCATGCTATTTGTGGTGTTTTAGACTGTTGGTGAATTCATTTAAATATTGGTAGAGGGAACCAAATTTAAATTTGAATTCGATGTTTTATTTTGCCCGTCATAATTTTTTTTTTAATTATGTGATTTTCAGGTCTTTAAAATAGGTGGTTCATTCAATTCTCTTTTAGTTATACTTAAAGAACATAAACTAGATGGATCAAACTATATAGACTGGAAAAGAAATTTGGATATTGTGTTGACTGCTGAGGAATACAAATTTGTGCTTATTGATCCCTGTCCAAATGAACCTGATGATGGGACAATCAAAGAGGATGTCCTGGCTTATCGGAGGTGGACAAAGGCTGGTGAGATGGCGTGGTGTTACATTTTGGAATCTATGTCAGGTGTGCTGCAACATCAACATCAGTTTATGGCCACTGCCTATCACATGATTTTGAGAATAAAAAATATGTTTGGGGACCAAAATCGTTCTGCTAGACAAGTGGTGATGAGGGATCTGATGAACACAAATATGGCTGAAGGGACACTAGTAAGGGATCGTTGTCTGAAGATAATGAGTCTCCTTAATGAGCTAAAGATCCTAGGAGCTGAGATTGACGGGGAAACCTAGATTGATATCATACTCCAGTCTCTGCCAGAGTCCTTTAAGCAGTTTCGCCTGAATTACAAAATGAATAAGTGTTCTTATACATTTGCGGAACTTCTTCAGGAACTCCAGGCAGCTGAGGGTCTACTTCAGAAGTAGGGTCGCGTTTATGTGATTGAGAAATGTTCTAATTCTAAACCACAAGGCAAGAAGAAGAAGAAGAAGAAGAAGGCTCAAAAGTAGGTTAAGGCACCTCAAGCTACAATGAAAAAACCTAAAGGCAAGTGTTTTCATTGCAAGCAGTCAGGGTACTGGAAGAAGCAATGTTCGGTTAATCTCTCTAAAATGAACAATCCAGGTAAATCTCATTTACTGGTTGTTGAATCATGTTTAGCGGTGTCATCTACTGGTACCTGGTGTGTAGATACAGGAGCCACTAATCATGTCTGCAAATACTTGCAGGGGTTCCAGGAAACCAGACGGCTTAGTAATTGAGAGATTTATCTACATATGGGCAATGCTACAAGATTGGCAGATGTTGTAGTAGGAGATTTTCATTTATGTTTTGGTAGAGATAGAATTTTAATTTTGAGAGATTGTCTTTATGCACCAGATATTAGAAGGAACTTAGTTTCGATTTCTAAATTAGTTAAGGACGAATATAATGTTTATTTTAATAACTCTGTGGTTATTAAGCATAATAAACATTTTATTTGTTTTGGTTCATTGGTGGATGATCTTTACATTGTTAATCCTATCTCACCTATAGTGTAATTAACTGAATTGAATAATACTAGTACCTCGTTATGTAAGAGAAATGAACCTTCAAAAATGAACAAAACGTATATTTGACACTTACACCTAGGTCATATTAACTTAAGGAGGATTCAAATACTGGTTACAAATGGACCATTAAGTTCATTGGAAGTGGAGGCATTTCCAGTCTGTGAATCTTGCTTGGAAGGTAAAATGACAAAGAGGCCCTTTTGCGGCCAAGGGCTATAGAGCAAAAGATTCGTTGGAATTTCTTCATTCTGATTTGTGTGAACCCATGACTGTCGAAGCTATAGGAGACTTTGAATATTTTATCACTTTTATTGATTATTATTAAAGGTATGGGTACATTTATTTGATGCGTCGTAAGTCTGAATGCTTTTAGAAATTCAAAGTGTTTAAGGCTGAAACGGAGAATCATCAAGGGAAGTGTATCAAGACATTACGATCTGATCGTGGTAGCGAGTACCTCTTAGGAGAGTTTAGGGATTACTTATCAGAGGTAGGAATTACATCCCAATTATCTGCACTTCACACACCACAACAAAATGGTGTGACAAAAATAAGGAATAAGACTCTTATGGATATAGTGAGATCTATGATGAGTTATTCAGTTTTACCAGGTTCCTTTTGGGGATATGCCTTGGAAACTACGACATACATTCTGAACTTGGTACCATCTAAGTCAATACCTACCACTCCCACAAAATTGTGGACTGGGCGTAAGCCTGGTTTGCGGCATATTCAGATTTGGGGGAGTCCAGCACACGTGATGAAAGGGAACATGGATAAGTTGGAATCAAGAACAAAGGTATGCTTGTTTTTAAGGTATCCAAGAGGAACAAAAGGTGGTCTCTTCTATAGTCCTAAGGATCACAAGGTCATTGTTAGCACCAATGCCCGATTCTTAGAGGAAGACTATGTGATGGATTACAAACCTAAGAGTAGAATTGTTCTCGAGGAGTTAAGAGGAGATAGATCAGAAAATACTTCTTCAATACTAACTGTACAAGGGGAAACATCACATGAAGGAGTAGACGATATCCCATTGCCTCATTGTAGTGGGAGGAATATCGATACTCGTGCAGAAACTGCACAAGATGTTACTGATAATACACCGATACAGGCAGTGCCTCATCGTAGTGGGAGGGTTGTTCGTCAACCCAAACGGTATATGTTCTTGGAAGATTCTTTTGACAGGATTCTTGAGGAACAAAATGCTGATCCCCGGACCTACAACGAAGCACTCCAGGATAAAAGATGCAGAACTTTGGCAAAAGACTATGATATCTGAGATGGAGTCCATGTACTCCAATCAGGTCTGGGAACTTGTAGAACCACCCGAAGGAATAAAACTCATTGGATGCAAGTGGGTTTATAAGAGGAAGAGAGGATCAGATGGTAAGGTGGAAAAATATAAGGCAAGACTTGTTGTGAAAGGGTTTACTTAGAAAGAGGGAATCAATTATGAGGAAACTTTTTTGCCGGTAGCTATGCTAAAGTCGATTTGGATTCTCTTATCCATTGTAGCTTATCTCAATTATGAGATTTGGCAAATGGACGTCAAGACAACGTTCTTTAACGGGAATCTTGACTAGTGTATCGATATGGTACAACCAGATGAATTTGTAGCAAAGGGCCAAGAGCATCTAGTGTGCAAGCTTAAGAGATCCATTTATGGACTTAAGCAGGTATCTAGATCTTGAAACATTTGTTTAGATCAGGCTATTAAATCTTATGGTTTTGATCAATGCCCTGATGAGTCCTGTGTGTATAAAAGGCATGACGAAAATGTGGTGGTGTTCCTAGTACTTTACGTGGATGATATCTTACACATCGGAAATGATGTGGGGGTGTTATCTTCTATTAGGGTATGGTTATCCAATCAATTCGATATAAAAGATCTGGGAGAGGCTGGCCATATCCTTGGGATCAAGCTTATGCGAAATCGCAAAGATAGAATGATAGGCTTATCTCAAACTACCTATATTGATACAATTCTAGCCCGTTTTAGCATGCAAAATTCCAAGGGATTTCTTCCTTTCAGACATGGAGTTTTGATTAGTGGGTTTTATACCTACGAATTGAGTACTCTTGGTTTGATGAAATTGCAAGTTTCCAAGTATTTTATGTTCATTTTTATTTGTTTTGTGTGATTTTAATTTTGTTTTGTAGGGATCATGATTTGGAAGGAAACAAGGTGGTTTGGAAGGAAACAAGGTCGTTTGGTAGCTTAAGTGTTGGATTAATTGAGGACTAAGCAACAAGGGAAACCGTAGTAATAAAAGGAGATCAGCGCCGCAGCTCTACATGCAGTGTTACAACTCTAGAAGGGCAGAAAGTCAGCACATCTGCGATGATTTTAGGGGCTGCATCGCTTGTTTCAACTTTGGATGCGAATTCTGACTTGTTTTTTAGTAGAAATTGAACTCTAATGCTACATATATGTTAGGGTTTGAGTTGGTATAAAAGATACTGATTTGAGGGGCTGCTAATAGAGGGTAAACCCAGGATTGATAAAAAATTGAAGGCAACAATCGAAGGAAGCGACGCAAAGCAAATTGGACTTGAAGGCTAGAGAGAGATTGAAGATTGCAACTAAGTTTTCATTATTTTCTCTTAATTTTAGTTTTAATTTTCTAAGATGTTGATTAATTTGAGGATGATGTTTTTCAATTACATTGTGAACTAAATTTTATTAAGATTGCAACGGAACCTGATGTTTAGTTAAATTGATCTACTTTCGTTTTTAGTTCTTATTGATCATATATGAGTTGTTTATCATATTTTGTGCTTAATATATGATTGTGTGGCCAACAATTAATTTGATTCCCTAGATGAAATTGGAAGATGAATTCTAGGTTTAGATCTGAATATGATGACATGCATATGGTTGATTCTTCTTAGGATTGAATAACTGAGTTTGTGTATAGGATAGAAATATATCTATATGCCGTGTGTAACTTTTATGAGAGTTTGAGCTTAATGAATCTATTCTAACTTATTTTGCATAAGAATATAGTAATTTAATTGGGAGAGATATTTTTATCTAACCATCGGAAGAGGTTTAATAAATAATTTTGAAGTATCAGTTAACAACTTATTTTGATCAATTAACTGGAAAGAGAGTCAAAAGATGTATACGAAGCATTAGGGGAAGTTGTAATCTTAAGTTCTTCTATCTAGTAAATTCAATCATTGATTATTAAATTTAGATTTAATTTTAAGTTAGTAATTTCATAGTCTAATTCCAGTTGTTTAAATAAAATTGAATTAATATAAAGTTAGTACTTGGAATTTATTAGTAACAATTCTCTGTGGGAACGATACTCTACTTATCACTTTATTACTTGTTGATCGTGTATACTTGCACGTAAATTGTCAATATCAAATTCGGACAACAAGTTTTTGGCGTCGTTGCTGGGAAATTATTCTAGTAATTATTTCAATATTAATTTCAATTAATTTGATCTTAGTTTAAACTTATTTAATTTTCTGTTTTAATTGTTTTCGCAAGCAATCTTGAATTTTTTGTATGCAAACACGATTTACAGGTCAGAAGCTACTACCGTACGAAGACGAAATTGAGAGAAGATTCCTAAACTTGCAAAAACATTGTCAAGAAGTAAAAAATCAAGAAACTATGGCTGAAGATGAACAGAAATCGCTAAGGTATTATGCTATGCTGCTTGTTACGAAAATACAATCGAGCATTCAAAGGCCCGCAATTCAAGCAAACAGTTTCGAGATCAAGCCGGGTACCATTCAAATGATTCAGAATTCAGTGCAGTTTGGGGGTTTGCCTAATGACTACCCAAACGATCATTTGGTGAGTTTTCTGGAGATTTGCGACACGTTCAAGTATAATAGGGTTTATGAAGATGTGATTAGACTCCGACTTTTCCCTTTCACACTTCGTGATAAGGCAAAGAGTTGGTTGTATTCATTGCCGCTGGGTGCTATTACTACGTGGACAAATTTAGCTCAAAAATTCTTAGCTAAATTCTTTCCACCCACTAAAACTACAAGGATGAGGAATGACCACATCATTCGCGCAACATGATTCTGAGACTCTATATGAAGCTTGGGAGCGATTCAAGGATTTACTCCAAAAATGCCCTCACCATAGTATTCCTAAGTGGTTGCAAGTTCAAACATTCTACAACGGGTTGTTTAGTGCTACTCGGACTAGTATCGATGCAGCTGCAGGTGGGGCATTGATGGGGAAAAATTTCGATGAAGCTTACGAGTTATTGGAGATGATGGCTGCCAATAATTATCAGTGGCCCTCTACAAGGATCAAACAACCAAAGATAGCAGGGATTTATGAAGTTGATGCGGTTACTGCATTGGCTGCACAAGTTGCTACGTTGACAAAGAAGATTGATGCTTTAGGGGTGCAACCTATTCAGAGTGTGGCAGTTGTTTGTGAATTGTGTGCTGGGAACCATCCAAATGATCATTGTGTAATTAATCCAGAGTTGGTACAATAAATTGGTAACCACAATAGGTAGCAATATAACAATAATTTCAACAATTATAACCCTGGTTGGAGGAATCATCCGAACTTGTCTTGAAATAATAATCAAGCCCAAACTTCTGCTCCAACACAATCATACCCACCAGGCTTTTAGAATCAAGCTCCACCACAGCAGGAAAAGAAGTCAAATTTTGAGGAGCTGCTTTCCAGGTACATAGCACAAAATGAGACAAGGATGAACAGTATGGAAGTATCAATCCGAAACCTGAAAAATCAAATGGGTCAACTTGCTAATGCCATTAACAATCGACCTCAAGGCAGTCTACCTAGTGATACAGAGATCAATCCTAAGAGGGAAGGTAAGGAGCACTACAATGCTATTACATTACGAAGCGGAAAAGAGTTACTTGAGGTTGTTGGTGGAACTCCAAAACAATCACATGGAGATGATAGTGAGGGTAAAAAAATAAAAGATAGCAAGAATGTGGAACATGAAAAGAAAGAAGAAAATCCAGTTGCCTGTTCTAATGGAGGTAATCTGAGGCCTATTGTGCTCCCTGTGCCGTTTCCACAACGTTTGCAGAAACAGAAGTGAGATAAACAGTTTTCTAAATTCTTGGAAGTGTTTAAGAAGCTCCAAATAAATATCCCTTTCGCAGATGCATTGGAGCAAATGCTTAACTATGTGAAATTTTTGAAGAAAATTTTGTCAAAGAAGAGAAAACTAGGCGATTTTGAGACAGTAGCACTTACGGAGGAGTGCAGTGCTATTCTTCAAAAGAAGCTACCACCAAAGCTTAAAGATTCGGGTAGCTTTACAATTTCATGCACAATAGGCAATCAATTTTTCGGGAAAGCATTGTGTGACTTGGGAGCTAGTATTAACTTAATGCCGCTCTCAATCTACCAGCAATTGGGTTTGAAAGAAACAAAGCCTACTAATGTCACATTGCAGCTTGCGGATAGATCACTCACTTATCCAAGGGACATAGTTGAGAACATTCTAGTTAAAGTGGATAAGTTCATTTTTCCAGCTGATTTCATAGTCTTAGATTGTGAGGAAGATAGGGAAATACCTATTATTCTTGGGCGACCATTTTTAGTAACAAGGAGAACACTTATCGATGTACAAAAAGGTGAGCTAACTATGCGAGTCCAAGATCAAGAGGTTACATTCAATGTATTTTCAGCTATGAAATTTCCAAAGGAAGCAGAAGAATGTTTTCGGGTTGATTTGGTGGAAGATGCAGTGAATGAAGTATTCGTAGGAAGCTGTATTATAGATCCCCTTGAGAACGCCAAGCTATATAAAGAGAAGATAAAAAGGTGGCATGATAAGAAGATCATTGAGCGAAAGTTTGAGCCGGGTCAAGTTGTACTCCTTTTCAATTCACGGTTAAAGCTCTTCCCGAGAAAACTCAAATCAAGGTGGTCAGGGCCATTTATTATTACTAAGGTGTTCCCTCATGGAGCTGTTGAAGTCAAAAAAGCAAATTCGAGGAGAACTTTCAAGGTGAACGGGCAGAGACTGAAGCACTATTGGGGTGGCGATATTGATCGCCAAAAGACCTCAATTACCCTTGCCGACCCGAAATGATACAGGGAGTAATCAGGTTGATGACGATAAAACAAGCGCTATTTGGGAGGCAACCCAAAGTTTAGATTTTAATTTTAATTTTATGTTTATGTCAATTTAGTTTTTTTTTAGGAGTAATCATGATATTAGATTATAAGTGCATTTTAATTAGTGTGTCAATTGCGTGTAGGTACTGAGGATCGAGAAAAAAAATAAAAAAATAAATA
Organism: Ilex aquifolium; assembly: GCA_951799425.1. Taxonomy (NCBI): domain Eukaryota; kingdom Viridiplantae; phylum Streptophyta; class Magnoliopsida; order Aquifoliales; family Aquifoliaceae; genus Ilex; species Ilex aquifolium. The sequence goes on from OX637409.1 coordinate 14,112,201, forward strand.
GGGGAGCTTGCACAAGCTTAAGGAAAGAGTCAAGACCAGTAGTATAGCGCCTCAGCGCTAGATCCTAGTGCCCTACTTACTGGACAACTGCTCCTAATAAGTGCAATAGGCAAGCAAAACAGCGCCTCAGCGCTTCATTTCAGCGTCCTAGCGCTCACTCTCTGATTAGAGAGCAACAAGCAGCTCAAATCAGCGACCTAGCAGCCCATTTCAGCGCCCCAGCACGCGAATTCTGATTGGGCAGCACCCCAACGCTACAGATCAGCGCCTAGGCGCCTCCTCTCTGCCTCCACAACGCACGCCTGCTGCCCTTGGAGTTGTCCAACAGTAGAAAATCAGCTCCCCAGTGCTACATACCAGCGCCTAGGCGCCTTTTCTCTGCCTCCACAGTGCAGCAGCACTTGTCCCAGCACAGCAGTTTAGCTCTACATTCATGGAAAAGAAGCTCACCACATTAACTCCTACCACTCCCAAAATTTCAAACCTCTAAAAATACATACACCCCAACTCTTATTCACCCAAAATTTCGTTCAATCATCTTGAATCTCTCAACCTCTTTTATATAAAAATCTTACCTCTCATGTGCATCAATGAGTATCAACTAGAATCAAGGATTCCTCCATTCTCCATGGGTAACATCAAGCTTTACGACGTAAGGTACGAATCTCGTTCATTCTCCATGGGTAAAGTTTAAACTTGTTTAATTTCTTGTGGAAGATTGTTGTGTGGTTTATATGGTGGAGATTATAAGACTTGGAATGGCTTAGTAATGAAGAGTTGGGCATTGCACACAAGGTGTTTGTTAAATTGCCTAAGTGGAAACAAAGATTAGTTAGATACTTTGTGACTTGGTTTTTGGTGTTATGGAGCTTCATAATTGTGTATTCATCATGTCTTCAAAACCCCACAGAGGAGAAAGCTCTAAATTCTCCAAGTCATACGACAAAAAAAGGTTTGTTAGCGAAGCAGCTTCGGAGAGATTTCATACATTGTTGGCAAAAAAGGCATTGATTCCCGAACGAGGCCTTCGCCCGGATGAGACGTATGATGGGTGTGTACATGACATGATTATGGAGCATGGTTGGTTTGATTTCACAGAACAACCGGAGGCCGCCGTAGTCCCCATTGTAAAAGAATTTTATGCCAATGCCAAGGAGGTCGAAAATCATGTGGTTCAAGTCCGGGGCAAAGCAGTGTCATTTGACAAGGCACACATCAATGCTTATTATAACGCAGCAAATATGTATGACGACGATAAGTTTACGAAATACAGAACTAAAGAAATTGACTTAGACGAGGTGATTAAGTGTCTATATAAGCAGGGTGCTAAGTGGACATTAAAGGGGACGGAGATGCTTCACTTTTCACACAGCGAGTTGAGCCGGTTTGGAAAGGCGTGATACTATTTTCTATGTGCTAAGCTAATGCCTACCACACACTTTAGTGACGTACTCCGGGATAAGGCGACATTGCTTTATTGCATAGTTACAGGAAAAAACATTAATGTGGGTCAAGTTATTCAAGACTCGATCACACATGCTATAAATGGGGGTTCAACTAGCGGGATGCCTCATCCATCATTAATTTGCAGGCTATGTAAGAAGGCAAAAGTCACATGGAGTGACGATGAATTGGTTTAACAACCAAAAGTGCCAATTGATCATCAAATCATCAGCCGTTTTAAGGTATGGAAGGGTGGTTTCTCTGATCATAGGGGTACCGGGTATGTTATGGTAGATATGCCTCAAGATTCGGGGAACCATCGGCGCCTTCTTAACCCACTGCTGCCTCATCTCAGTCACCTATGGAGAGTCTAATAGATGAAATGTGTGGATTACGTCGAGAAACACAGGAGCGCAGAGAGACACAAGAGCTACATAGGGAATCTCAACGCGAGTCTAGACGCAATGATCAACTTGCACATCGTTTGGACTCATTCATAGAGTACTCAATGGAATTCAATTCCACACTAGTCCAAAATGTTTAATAACTGTGGTTTCAACTTGGGCACACCTCCACTGCAGTTTTCTAGTCCACCTATGTTTCCCACATACACTCCCGACTCAGCGGACGACGAGGATGCAGACGATGATGCCAACTAGAGAAGTTTCAGGGAAGTCCTCTATCTTAAGTTTTCCTATTTTATACATTGAGGACAATGTTTCGTTTAAGTTTGGGGGTGTAGTATTCTTGTTTGCATTGTTAGGCATTTAGATTGCATGTTTTAGTACAACTTGAGCAATGGGTTGATTGAATTTGATCATGGTCAATGATGAATGTGATTAATTGTTAATTCAAGGGAAATTGATGAACATGTTGAGTTTGTAGTTTGACATACTAGTTGGTTTTACACTGTTGATGATCCTTTCATTTATGAGCACATATCCATCTGTTTGGTTAAGTTATTATTTAGAGAATTTATTTGGCTAAGTACTTATGGGAAAAATCAGTGAAACTCTAGAAAATTTATTTAAGCATCATTCAAAGCAAAGTTTAGGTATTCATATAAGTTTGGGGGAAATAAGTGCTTGTGGGAGATATCAGTGAAACTCTAGAAAATTTATTTAAGCATCATTCAAAGCAAAGTTTAGGCATTCATATAAGTTTGGGGGAAATATTGGTTATGATGGGTTAGTATAAAAAAAAAAAAATAGTTTTTGGAAAATTATTTTGATTTGATCCTTCATGAGTTAGAAAAAAAAAATAGGAAGACAAGAAACAAGAAAGGGGCATGTGGTGAGTAAAGGTGGAGCGTAAAACACACTCACTCATAAACACATGTTGAGAATGAGATGAAGCGTAAAACGCACTCGTTCAAGAGAAGGCGAGACGGAGCGTAAAACGCACTTGCTTATTAGGAGGTGAGATGGAGCATAAAATGCACTCACCGAATGAATGAAAAGAAAAAAAAATAAGAAAGAGAGAGATGGAAAAAATCTTAGTACCTTCTAGTTATATGTTTGCTTTAATTAGCAAAGGTTGATGTGAAACGTAAATTCATAGAGTTGATATTGAGTATCTCATATGGAACGCTTGACTACGTAAATGTATTTGGGTGATAACTAGCTTGAACAGTTCGGATATGTACATGTATTTAAAGGGTCATGAGCGTAGGTAAAATTAAGAAGTATGTTGAACTGTTAGACTTTGCATTGTTTTGAGGTTTCCCATGAATTATTATTTGTAGTAACTTTTGGAGCCATTATTCAGATTCATATTGATCCATTGTTTGAGTAGTTGGTTGTTAGGATTAATTTTTATAGATTTTGCTCTTAGTATTTTGCTTGAGGACAAACAAAGATTTAAGTTTGGGGGTATTTGATGAGTGGGTTTTTTACCTACGAATTGAGTACTCTTAGCTTGATGAAATTGCAAGTTTTCAAGTATTTTATGTTCATTTTTATTTGTTTTGTGTGATTTTAATTTTGTTTTGTAGGGATCATGATTTGAAAAGAAACAAGGTGGTTTGGAAGGAAACAAAGTCGTTTGGTAGCCTAAGTGTTGGATTAATTGAGGACTAAGCAACAAGGGCAACCGTAGGCATAAAAGGAGATCAGCGCGCGCAGCTTTGCATGCAGCGCTACAGCTCTAGAAGGGCAGAAATTCAGCGCAGCTGCGATGATTTTAGGGGCTACAGCGCTTGTTTCAACTTGGGACGTGAATTCTGACTTGTTTTTGAGTAGAAATTGAACTCTAATGCTACATATATGTTAGGGTTTGAGTTGGTATAAAAGATACTGATTTGAGGGGCTGCTAATAAAGGGTGAACCAAGAATTGATAAAAAATTGAAGGCAACAATCGAAGGAAGCGACGCAAAACAAATTGGACTTGAAAGCTAGAGAGAGATTGAAGATTGCAACTAAGTTTTCATTCTTTTCTCTTAATTTTAGTTTTAATTTTCTGAGATGTTGATTAATTTGAGGATGATGTTTTTCAATTACATTATGAACTAAATTTTTATTAAGATTACAACGGAACCTGATGTTTAGTTAAATTGATCTACTCTCGTTTTTAGTTCTTATTGATCATATATGAGTTGTTTATCATATTTTGTGCTTAATATATGATTGTGTGGCCATCAATTAATTTGATTCCCTAGATGAAATTGGAAGATGAATTCTAGGTTTAGATCTGAATATGATGACATGCGTCTGGTTGATTCTTCTTAGGATTGAATAGCTGGGTTTGTGTATAGGATATGAATATACCTATATGCCGTGTGTAACTTTTATGAGAGTTTGAGCTTAATGAATCTATTCTAACTTATTTTGCATAGGAATATAGTAATTTAATTGAGAGAGATATTTTTATCTAACCATCGGAAGAGGTTTAATAAATAATTTTGAAATCTCAGTTTACAACTTATTTTGATCAATTAATTGGAAAGAAAGTGGAAATATTTATACAAAACATTAGGGGAAGTTGTAATCTTAAGTTCTTCTATCTAGTAAATTCAATCATTGATTATTAAATTTAGATTTAATTTTAAGTTAGTAATTTCAAAGTCTAATTCCAATTGTTTAAATAAAATTGAATTGATATAAAGTTAGTAGTTGGAATTTATTAGTAACAATTCTCCATGGGAACGATACTCTACTTATCATTTTATTACTTGTTGATAGTGTATACTTGCACGTAAATTGTCAATATCAAATTTGGACAACCAATTTCTCTATCAAAGCAGTAGTATCCTAAGACACCTGAAGAGATAAAGAGCATGAAGGCAGTTCCTTATGTTTTAGCAGTGAGAAGTCTCATGTATGCTATGCTTTGCACTAAAACTTATATCTGTTTCACCATTGGCATGGTTAGTAGATATCAGTCTAACCCTAGGCAAGAACATAGGACTGCGGTAAAGCATATTCTCAAGTACCTGAAAAGGACAAGAGATTATATTTTAGTCAAATAGGAATTCTAGAAAGTCAACATTAGGATATGTGTTTACTTTAGGAGGTGGAGCCATAAGTTGGAGGAGTATGAAGCAATCTTGTAAAGCTGATTCCACCATGGAGGCTGAGTACGTGGCGACTTCTGAAGTAGCCAAAGAGGCAATTTGGCTTAGAAAATTCCTAATGGATTTAGAAGTGGTACCTTCTATAAAATCGGCAATTACACTTTATTGTGACAATAGCGGAGCAGTTGCTAACTTGAAGGAGTCACGAACCCATAAGAAGGGGAAGCACATTGAGTGCAAATATCACCTTATACGAGATATCGTGGGAAGAGGTGATGTAGTGGTGACCAAGATTGCATCAGCAAACAACTTGGCAGATCCCTTCACAAAGAGCTTACCAGTAAAGACTTTTGATGGTCATGTGGAGGGAATGAGAGTTAGATGTATGATAACATGACTTTGAGTATAAGTGGGAGAATTGATAGCGTAGTATACTAAAAGCTTACTTTTTGTAGTGAAACTCATTTTATTAATTAATAAAAGTTTATTTTTTCCATTTTATTGAGAATTTATATGGGCAAAATGTTTGCATTATATTTAATATATAGTATGCATGTGTGTCTTATATTTTACATTGTAGATAATCTGGTGTGTAGAGTTTTGCTTATGCACATAAGACCAAATTATCAGATCCTTATATAATATGACTATAGGTTCACAATCCTAGATGGAATTGGACACACCATCAATATGATTGTAGTGTAATATTCTGGCATAGTCTGTTTTGACTGTAGGAGACTGTTTGATGTCTCGGATTATTGCACTAATATACTTTGTGTATTGAACAGACCCATGTTGAGGTTATTATCTTTTACTGATTCAATAAGATATTAAATTCCTCATGATTATTATGATTGCTTATACTCTTAATCCCAAAATATTTAATTGTCAGGTGCATATAATTTTTGTCACTTTGATTCATCAAATGGTGAGATTCATATTGAGTCAATAAGTTCGGTGAATTGGGAGACAATGTTATTTGTATGGTAAAAATTAATTATTAAAGGAAACCACGTCCTAGTATTTAAATGGATTGATGATGTCCTCTTTAGGAAACTCATATATTTTGTCGATGTCAAACCCTGCAAGTAGATTTAATTATCCGACATGATAAATAAGTTGAGTGGTAAGGTCTCAAGGAATAAAAAAAGTCAATTAAATATAATTTTTAGTAATTTATTTAATTGATGGACATCTATAATCTTAAACGTGGGAAGATTATTGAGCATATAATAATAAGGAGCTCTAAGCGGTAAAAAGACGCTTCTATATCAAGTCCACCTTCTCTGAGGTGTCTCTGATCAAATCCAGACCCGTAGAGGGTCTCTATACAACCTCTGTCCAACAAACCAGAGAACGATACGACCTCCTATAAAGTGCCTCATAGGGTGTCATCTGTATGCTTGTCTGGTAACTGTTATTCTAGGCCAACTTTACTAAGGGCAAGTGTTTTTCCCAGCTACCCTTGAGGTCAAGGATGCATGCTCGAAACATGTCCTCCAAAATCTGGATGGTCCTCTCCGACTGACCTTCCGTCTGGGGATGAAAAGTTGTACTCATCATCAACTGTATCCCTATACCCCACTGAAAACTTTCCCAAAAATGGGTTGTGAACTTGGGGTCCAAATATGATACTATAGATATAGGTATCCCGTATAACCGGACTATCTCCCAAATATGCCACCTACAGAATTCTTCCAGTGTGAAGGTCATCTGCACCGCTAAAAAGTGTGCCGACTTCGTAAATCGGTCCACAATCACAAATTCCACGTCATGCCCATGCGAAGTCCATGGTAAGTGAGTCATAAAATTCATAGTGACGTGCTCCCATTTCCAACTCAGCTACCTCCAAAGGCTGGAGCAACACCGCTGGTCTCTAATGCTCAGCCTTAACCTGCTAACACATGAGACATCTATTAACAAAGTCTCCGACGTGTCTCTTCATCCCGCTTTAGTAACACTGGCAGCGAAGATCATGGTACATCTTTGTACCGCCTGGATGCATAGCAAAACGGGAGCAGTGGACTGACTTATTTTTAATGGCCTGTAGAATGTTTGTTCCGGGTTGAACATAGGAATCCTAAGCCCATTGGAAGCCCGATCCATATTTCTACTTAGGATTTTTTCGTAGCCTATATATAGACGTCTAGCCTCTCTAATTCAGTATCTATTATTTACTCACATTTTTTGAAAGAGGCTGAAAGGGAGAACAGGAGTTCGGAGGTTCTAGCAGCCCACACTGCATCCGGATTTTGACGTTGGGGATATACGATAGAAGGCTGCGAGGTTTGTCGAGCTATCTTCCACGTTCGTTGTTAGGTTTTGCATTCGTGCTGAGACGAGATCAATCCCGAGCGATCTCGAAGGTAAACCCTAATTCCGCCTTATAGGTTTTAAAAGAAAATTTTTGATATTCGATACATACGCACTACCAATGGTTCTTGGGCTTTCCGTTCCAACAGTTATATGATGAGTGCATAATATTGAATATTTAACGGCCTCATTACATGCATTTTAACTCAACTTTTGTATTTAATTACTTAGAGTTAGTCAAAGTTATGAATAATGTGGAAATTTTGATGTTGCCGGTAATTATAGCATAAATGATGGCTTTTAGAGCTTTGCAACTAAGTATGGATGTGTGGTGAAGATTTGGACACATTACTTGAGGATTTGGAGGCTTCAAAGTGAAAGAAATCAATGAGGTATTGATGCTTGGTAACATAGGCACCAACACCCGCACCATTTGGTAGAAGTACCTCGTTTTTCCTCCTTTTTTACCATGATTTACTTTAATTATGAAAAAGTGGAAAACATAAACGTTGTAGATCTGGATGTCCTCTGTATTGTGTCAAAATTTCAGCTCAATCGGACGGTTGGATCAAAAGTTATGACAATTCTACAAAAACTGGTCCAGAGTTGGCACCTTCCGGAAAGACCTACCGGTAGGTTTTGGCTATTGGAGTTTGACCTACCGGTAGGCCATATCGGTAGGTTGTGCCTAGAATGCCCAGAACGCCTACAACTCATGCTCCACTTGCTTGGGGGTCCCACCTATGATTCTCCCACTTGCCCCCTGACATATTCTGCATATACATGCCTCCTACATCCCAAAGTCAGCAAAGGAATGTGAAGGATGGGACAGGAGGAGAGAAAAAGATGGAGGCATGGTGGGTTGCAGGCTAGGCTTGTCCTAGCCTGTGCAATGCATCAACTCAGCCTCCTATGGATGGGAGGTCTATCACACACCTAGGGGGACCACCATGGACGAAAATGCAAGGCTCACACACCATATATTCAGCATTCCACAAGCATTGAAGGGATGACTACCTAAGCTTAGAAAGCTCCTAAGGAAGATGATGAATAGTTACATATAGAAGTTTGCATTTTCGCATTTTCGCATTAGTTTTAAATATCTTGTAATCTTTAATTCTTGCACTTTAATCTTATTTATTTCAAGTGTATTTCAAGTTTAGTTCCATGTTCTTGAATCTACCATTAATGCATTTAAGTTTTCTTCACTTCAAGTTTTAAAATGGGTTTTAAATATTTTTCTTCTTAGTTTAAGATTTCTTGCTTTAAGTTAAGTTTTAATCTCCATTTCAATACCATGTTCTTTACATTATGCATGTCTTTCTTGCTTAGCATGAATAGCTAGATTTTTAGTTGGCTAATTCAAGGGAGAACTCCTCTTGGGTTTTCCATTTCAACTCATTTTCTTTTTTCCTCTCGGTGTACGGTAGTTCGGTTTGACTGGGTTGAGAGTGGATGTGGTTGTGAGTCTTTGATATCCCGTAGGCCTGGTCACGGGTTATGCTTGGATCCTTACCTCCATCTCGTCCCTAGCATCCAACAAATCAATCATTCATCTAAGCACCATTCGAGGAAGGTTTCGAGTTGAGTTGGGACTCCCATTGGAATGACCCCTTTGGATTAGCCAACATTTGTTTCCATTTCATTTTCTATCACAAACACAAAACACCAAAACTCAAACTCAAGGATTTTTTTACACTTTTCCATTTTTGCAAAATCACCTTCACACGACTCACCTTCCTTCCATGAGGAGACGACATTGGAATACTTTTCCAAGTAAAACACGACACTTAAAAGACTCTCTGCGCTTGGGGAGCACTTTTGTTCACACACACATTTTGTACATTTCATTCATCCACCATTCTGTGGCCCCATTTCCCATATCATTCCGAGGGAGAGTGAAACTCCCCTTTACGCATAAGCCATATACACATTTGAGGGTGATGTGCGGAGATTAGGGAAAAGTACAATGGATTTCATCAAGCATTTTTTGGCGCCGTTGCCGGGGAAGGTTAAGCGTTGAATCGAGAAGGTGATTTTGGACGGCATAGGTAAGTCTCGTGATTTTCATCATGGGCCAAGGTATGTCGTCTAATTTGTTAATAGTTTGTTTTAGTTTGTGTTTTGTGTTATGTTTTCTAATTTTTATGAAAATGTGTATAATGTCCCTTATTTTGAAAATGTGTGTGAGATTTGTGATGAGTATGGGCACATCACTAGTGAGTGCTCGATTAATTATCTGGTTCAAGATTTTGCATGCGAAGGTTCAAATTCATTTTTGGCCTTCGAAAACTTTTACCCCGACCACTATGTTACACCGAGTTATCCGAGTTATGGTTGGGAGAATGAACCTTATAATTTTTCATCCGATCTCACACCACCAAATGAATTTTTCCACTATCCAACATATGAGGACTCAACCGAACAAGAATTGGAAAATATTTTTTATGAGTTCATGCAATGCCAAATAGAAACCAATGCCCAAGTAGCCCAACAACTTTCTGAAATTAGAGATGAACTTAATACATTGATCAATGCTATAATTGCTATGCATGAAGAACAACATCTTGAGCATAGTCAATGTATTGAGGATGATCATTTCTATGGAATGCAAATTGATGTTGAATCTCCCACCACTCTTGATTGTGAAAAATTTGATGAAGTTATTATCTCACATGAGGCTAATGAGCCCAAGGTCATTTTGCCATCTATGAGTGGTGTTGAGATTCACATTTCTCAACTTGGGAAGGGCATTGAAATGGAGTTTAAGTGTAGAAATTTATAAAGTGAAATTGTACACTCCATTGTTGGGATTGCATGAACTTGCCTACACTTGTGTTTGGTTGAGCATTTTGAATCATTATCCTTTCTATGTTTGGATAGATTGGGTAGGAATGACATTTCTACAACAAAAAAATTTTAAAATCAAAAAAATCAATGGGCGCAAACTCATATCCGAATTGAAGCCGGATTGACATGAGCTATTTTTGTTTTGTTTTCATGGACATAGTAGTTAGATTCTTTTATTGTTATATTTTTATTTTCATGTTGTTGTAATATAAAAGTTGTTTACCTCTCCCTAATTTGGACTCAATTTATTTTGAGCATCATCGTAACAAATTTTATTCAATATCATGTGCGAGTTTAAGTTGGGGGGTGTAAACATGTTTTTTGTGTTTCATTTTCCCTTTAATAAAAAAAAAAGAAAAAAATAAAAAAGAAGAAGAAGGGTATCTCATTTCTCATGTTACTTTCATTTTTCTCATTGCATAATTCCTTGTGCATTGAGGACAATGCATGGTTCAAGTTGGGGGTGAGGTGCACCATTTACATTTTCCACCAATTTTTGTATAGAATAATGGGAAATGGGAAAATTTTGAAAATTTTGGACAATTTTTGGTGAAAAATATCCAATATTGAACTATATTCTCCTATCCTAATGGTTATCAGATTTGTGATCTTCATTTTGAACTTTGAATACATGAGCACATTATAGAAGTTTATCCTATTGCCAAGAGTATCACATACTTGTTTGCTTTTGAACTCAACCATAAGTGCACCATGAACTTGTAATTTTGGCAATTTATGGATTGAGTTCACATTTAGTGCTTGACATGAATAGTGGAGATGAGTAAGAACTCATGTGAGCTTTAATGCCAATCCTTGTTTTGAGGGAACTTACATTTACTTAAAAGAACAATTTTTCAAATTCAAATTTGTTCAATAATCTCATTATTCTTGTTTTGGTTAGAGTGCATTTGGGTAGTTGATTGACTTGTCTTGAAATGTACAATGCTCCCCTATGCGTATTTAGAGATGATCTTAGGTCATTTTTGATTTCTTTGAGCCTTAGCATTTTTCTTGTAAAATTTTATCCATAGTGCTGTGATTGAGCCTTAATTGTAAATTCGTTTCCATGCCACACATTTGACCAAGCCAGTGCAAAATGATAAAATCTACCTCACCTTGGTTGTTCCTAGTGCTGAGTATGAGAGATCATAAAAGAGAAGGAAGTATGGCGGAAACTCAACAAAAGGGATGGATGATGTTGAATTCAAAGAGTTGAATGAAAAAGAAAGAGAAAAAGAAAAGGGGAATGTTAAGGAAAATAAAGAAAAGAAACAAAGAGTGTGGTAATGGTGTTAGCCTAGAAATCCCATAAAAAGGGAGATCTTTTTGAAATAAAAGTCATCCACTCGGAACAACTCTCTTTATTATCCTATATCCTTCGTTTCACTTACCTCAATATCACCCCAAGACCTCATTACCACCCATGAAAGCCCTAAATGATCTAGAGAAACATGGGGGATGCATACTTTTAAAAGAACAAGAGAAGTTGATTTTGCTATCTAATGCCCTAGCATTCCTTTCATGAGATTATGCCAATGTTGTTTCATTTTTATGCATGTACTTCATTTTTGGATTATATGTGAGCATACTTTGTTTTGTGCACAAGATTCTATCTCACATATACACATGGAGCGCATGCCAACATAACCATAGTGTGATTCTTTGTTGAGAGACACCCTTGGTGAGTTTGCATCAAAACTTAATTTGGATAGCCAAAGTGAATGTGAACTCTGTTGAGTAAATGCTTAAATTACATGTCCATTTCACACACACACGAGTTTGAAAATGAATGTGTATGTGGATACTCTAGAATATCATTTAAGGCTAGGATGTGTTTCATGTGTGATTAGTTCGGGTATGTTGGACCAAGCTATTTTTGAAATCCCAGTGCTATTAGGATAAGGGAATATGCTTTAAATATTGGATACTAGGAAAAGAAGTTTATAGGTACCTTCACTGGAAACCTTCACGAGACAAAACTCGTCCACTAGGGATCACCTATGGGTTTAAAGGCTTGTTGCATATGCTAAATGCAATTGCGGAATTAGTATAGATTTATATTTTTTTGCTTAATTTTTATATTTTGTTTGCTAGGGACTAGCAAAGCTTAAGTTGAGGGGTGTGATGAGCGCATAATATTGCATATTTAACGGCCTCATTACATGCATTTTAACTCAACTTTTGCATTTAATTACTTAGAGTTAGTCAAAGTTATGAATAATGTGAAAATTTTGATGTTGCAGGTAATTATAGCATAAATGATGGCTTTTAGAGCTTTGCAACTAAGTATGGATGTGTGGTGAAGATTTGGACACATTATATGAGGATTTGGAGGCTTCACAGTGAAAGAAATCAAGGAGGTATTGATGCTTGGTAACATAGGCACCAACACCCGCACCATTTGGTAGAAGTACCTCGCTTTTCCTCCTTTTTGACCATGATTTACTTTGAATATGAAAAAGTGAAAAACATAAACGTTGTAGATCTGGATGTCCTCTGTATTGTGTCAAAATTTCAGCTCAATCGGACGGTTGGATCAAACGTTATGACAATTCTACAAAAACTGGTCTAGAGTTGGCACCTTCCGAAAAGACCTACCGGTAGGTTTTGGCTACTGGAGTTCGACCTACTGGTAGGCCATACCGGTAGGTTGTGCCCAGAATGCCGAGAACGCCTACAACTCATGCTCCACTTGCTTGGGGGTCCCACCTATGATTCTCCCACTTGCCCCCTGACATATTCTACATATATACATGCATCCTACACCCCAAAGTCAGCAAAGGAATGTGAAGGATGGGACAGGAGGAGAGAAAAAGATGGAGGCATGGTGGGTTCCAGGCTAGGCTTGTCCTAGCCTGTGCAATGCATCAACTCAGCCTCCTATGGATGGGAGGCCTATCACACACCTAGGGGGACCACCATGGACGAAAATGCAAGGCTCACACACCATATATTCAGCATTCCACAAGCATTGAAGGGGTGGCTACCTAAGCTTAGAAAACTCCTAAGGAAGATGATGAATAGTTACATATAGAAGTTTTTATTTTTGCATTTTCCTCTCCATTTCAGTTGTAGTTAGTTTTAAATATCTTGTAATCTTTAATTCTTGCACTTTAATCTTATTTATTTCAAGTGTATTTCAAGTTTAGTTCCATGTTCTTGAATCTACCATTAATGCATTTAAGTTTTCTTCACTTCAAGTTTTAAAATGGGTTTTAAATATTTTTCTTCTTAGTTTAAGATTTCTTGCTTTAAGTTAAGTTTTAATCTCCATTTCAATACCATGTTCTTTACATTATGCATGTCTTTCTTGCTTAGCATGAATAGCTAGATTTTTAGTTGGCTAATTCAAGGGAGAACTCCTCTTGGGTTTTCCATTTCAACTCATTTTCTTTTTTCCTCTCGGTGTACGGTAGTTCGGTTTGACTGGGTTGAGAGTGGATGTGGTTGTGAGTCTTTGATATCCCGTAGGCCTGGTCACGGGTTATGCTTGGATCCTTACCTCCATCTCGTCCCTAGCATCCAACAAATCAATCGTTCATCTAAGCACCATTGGAGGAAGGTTTCGAGTTGAGTTGGGACTCCCATTGGAATGACCCCTTTGGATTAGCCAATATTTGTTTCCATTTCATTTTCTATCACAAACACAAAACACCAAAACTCAAACTCAAGGATTTTTTTACACTTTTCCATTTTTGCAAAATCACCTTCACACGACTCACATTCCTTCCCTGAGGAGACGACCTTGGAATGCTTTTCCAAGTAAAACATGACACTCAAAAGACTCTCTGTGCTTGGGGAGCACTTTTGTTCACACACACATTTTGTACATTTCATTCATCCACCATTCTGTTGCCCCATTTCCCACATCATTCCGAGGGAGAGTGAAACTCCCCTTTACACATAAGCCATATACACATTTGAGGGTGATATGCGGAGATTAGGGAAAACTACAACGGATTTCATCAAGCATTATAACATTGGTTGCGAAAACAACAATGAATTAGTCATCCAGTGAACATAAAGTAAAACACTCTGAATTTAGTTGAACCATTGCAGCAAGACCAAAAAAAATTGAAGCAAAACTCACCAAAGGCTGTAGCAAAAAAAGTATTTAAAGAAACTAAATTACATCAAAATCAATACTCGCAAAAAATCAGAGATGAAATTCCCTATAGGAAGCCATCAAACATTACAATGAAACCCTTGTCGAGGGTATGCTATCATTGGAAGCTTTGGATCTCTAAAAAAACTATCTTTTTAGAAAAATTCCTAGAGACCAAACCCAAAAATTCACTCTATCAATATACTCAAATTGCATTAAAATTTTCATTCTAACAATTACCATGTTAGCTCTTGAAAATTCTCACCATAAATACCAAAATCCCTTCATGCATAGATTTCCCCTCTGTATACTTCTGGCTCTTTTCATGGATAGTATCCTAAAAGTAACATTCATATCAATAACAGGCATAAATGTAAAAATTTATGAAAAAATAAAATTTTAAACTCATAGTCTCCTAATCTTACTAATTTACATCCAACAATTGAGTTAACACCAACACAGAAAATGTTAGTAGCAGAATGGTTGACATTTCAGCTAATACCGGAGTGAACAGTCCACAACCAAATCTACATGCATCCTCTAACATAACAAATAACCGCAAAAAAAAAGTAGTAATACATCAAATAATAATGAAAAATTTAGTAAATATAAACAAAAGAAGAAACCCAAAACACCAAGAAAATCAAATGTCGATCATGCCATTGTCGTGAAAGCATATCGATTCCACTAGAACTTTACCATAGCCCCTCATGTCGATCATGCTATTACGTGTGCTGGGAATGTGTGTGTGTATGTGTGTTTTGTGTTGCAAAGAAGAGAAAAAAAATAGCAGTGGGAGAGAGGAATGTTGTAGGGAAGAGCAAATGAAGTTGAATCAAACAAAACTCATCAAAGAGGAACATAAATTCAACCAATCTATACAATATTTTCCACATGAATTTCAACAAACACTTCATATGCATGATGATTAATAACAAATCAACACAAAATTCACCAAGTGTCGCTTGTTAGAGAGTCAAATGGAAGGTAAGGAGAGGAGAGTGTGTGTGATTGTGTGTGCGAGTGTGAGTGTGAGTGGGTGGCTTTAATGTATAGTGCATGGATGTGTGTTTGTGCAAAGATGAAAACAGAGAGTGAGAAAGAAATAGAGTTATAGAAGAGAGAGATGAATAGAGGGTGTGGTGCTCTGTGGGGGTGAGTGTGTGTGTGTTGTTTGTTTTGTGTACGTCTATGCTATGAGAGAGAGGGAGAAAGAAAAAGAGGGAGAGAGAGAGAGAAACACTGTGAGAAATCACTAAAGGTTTGAGGTAAGGGTTTTGGGGGAGATAATCTGGGGGTGGGGGTGTCTGTGTGTGAAGCAGGGGATGAGGAAGAAAGAGCATGGGAAGGGAGGGGAAGACAATACCTTGGTGGTGGCATTTTGGCTCTTCATGCGTCTATGGCGAGAAAGAGAGAGAAAGAGATATAGAACTGTGAGAGGGAGTGAATGCAAGACTGTGAGAAGGAGTGTGTGTGTGTGACGGCCAAATAAAGAGATATAGAACTATAAGAGGGAGTGAATGAGAGACTGTGAGAGGGAGTGAGTGTGTGTGTGACGGTGTGCTAGGGGGAGAGAGAGAGAGAGAGAGATATAGAGAACAACGGTGAGGAATAAAGGTGATGGGTGTGATGATATAGTTTTTTTTAGGGGGGAGGATGTGTAGAGGATAAAAATTCAAGTTGCTATGTGTTTTATTATATAGATGTTTGGGTTGAAATATAAAATGGTAACGTATTTGAAAATAATTTATTATGTGTTGGACAATTTGTGTGTTAATTATAAAGATAGAGGAATAAAGGGCCGACATAAGGGTGGCCCTCAGCTTGAACTTTCAGAAGTATAAAAATGGGAAGTCTTCTGAAGAACCGATTCTTGGGAAAGAAATAGAGTTTTGGTGGGTTTTGAAGAAAGAAGTCTTCAGTTTTGAAAATGGCGTAGGGTGAGGAGGAGAGCAAGCCAAGAGTGTTTCTAAACACTTGAAAATTCTTCTTCTTAACCTTAAATATAGCTTTTGATTCTTGGAGTTGAATTTGTAAGTGAAGGAACCTAGGTTCTTTGAGCTTTTTGGTCTTGGTGGAGCTCGGAGGAGACGTGTCGCAAAGAAGGTAAATGGTTTCTTGTGAATTAATATGTTTCTAAGCCTTTAAGTGTTTGATAGTAGTATGATTAATGGTTTAGAGGTGTTAGGGTTGAGAAAGGCAGAGGCAGAAGTTGGAATCGAGTTTGAGGTCTTCGCACAGGGTTGTACTAGTACAAGTATAGATAGAACCGGTACAACGAGGTTCTGGATGGGCTAGAACCGGTACAAAGATGTGTAGAACTAGTACAAGGCATTTTTCCTTACTAAGAACTGGCATTTTCTTGTACCGGTACAACAAGCTCAGTTTTGGGCTGCTTTGCTGTAGTGTTCCAAGCTCCCATCCGACTCTTCTAAAAAATAATTTGGGACATCCAATTGAGTTCAAATATGCTCCTTATGGGTCCAATTTCTTACATGCAACAATTTAAGTGATTTAAACTACATCACTTGCAGAGGGATTTGGGAATGTGTTAGTGTAAGCATGAATAAGTAATCATACATGCATACCTAAGAAATGATGCATATGTGAAGGATAGTTGCATGTGATTTGTTATAATATGTGGTAGGAATGGAGGTATCGACACCTATGTCAAGTATGCCTAAAGTCTTATTTGGGGACTAAGTTTGTAGTATAATTGGACCTAAAGTGGGTTTACTACTCGTGTGTGCTTGAAAATAATATGATAATGTCTTAAATGCTATTGATGTGTGTTGGTGTGGATTATTGTTTATGATTGGTATTGTAAATGGGTTATTTCATATTATTGATAATAACAAGAGTATACTTGTGCATAATTGATATATGATTGTGTGGGTTAAGGGTGTTGTGATATCATTACAATTATGTTATGTAATCTTAGTAATTGAGATAGACTTAAAGGCTAATGTCATATATCATCAATAAATGACTGTATAAACTATTGTCTGTTGATGACAACGTTGTGTTATGTTTAGTATTATGGTTATGCTAAGTGGCCTTATTGGCAAATATAGACGTAAAAGCTGTTGTATGGCCTGTGGGGTGGATAATTCCTTGATGGCAATCATATAGCTTGTGTGGTGGATGTTGCCTTGATGGCAATCATATAGTGTAAAACCCAGAAAATTTAAATTTTTTTGTTAAAAAGAGGCAAATAGGTAATTAGCTGTTATCGTACAGGTTGAAAATCCAAATTTTACTGGAATTCAAATGACCAAACGGACCTCACATTTGGATTCGTCTCATGAATTCTAGCTACCCACTCAATTTTTGTCGAATTCCAAGAAGTCAGATTTTTCACGTTTTACGAGGCAATCGGGTGTCGCGTGACTGAAATAAACGCAATCAAATTTTATTCGCGGAACCTGGGAAATAATTTTAAGTTAGTTCAATTAAAATATACTGAACTTAACACAGAATGAGATTTAATTAATTCGGGATCAAATTGAACCAATCGAAACGAGACGTGTGGCGCATTTTAGGCCAAGCAACTAAGGGGTATAAAAGGGGAGAAATATCAAAATTTTCTCCTCGTACTTCAGCCGAAAAGAGAGAGAAAGAGAAAGGAGAGAAAAGAAAACCAAATTCTCCAAGCCTTCTCCCTCCGATATACAAAGATCCGACTGTCAGATTCTTTCGGGCCAAAAACAAAGGTTGTTCTACGCGATGAGAGCTACGCGTACATACCAAGATTGTGAGTTTTGCCAAAACCTCAAAGAAAGGATTGTTGGGATCAAAGCTTTGAAGCTCGATTTGGGTCTTGTGGAGGTTCTTCTACATATAGTTATGCTTCAAGAGGTAGGGTTTCTTTCATAACTAGGTTTATTTCTAACCTAGGGTTGAAATATAAAATGGGTAGGGTGCTAGAGATGAAATCTCATATATAACACATACCTAGGATTGTTGGAATATGGAAATGGGTATACAAAAATGCTAAAACCAATTCTTGTATGAATGAGTTTGATAAAATTGCTTGCTTTGGAATATCATGAAGAATGTGTTAATATGGGCATGCTATGTGTTTACCAAATCCATGTGCTTTGTAGGTGTTTGATAAAATGCCTATACTTGATTAAGTGTGTTATGTGTATAGAATAAGCTCTAACATGCTTGGTGGTGTTGTGGAATGTAATTATATGCTTTATGATATAATGTACATTGAGAAATTGAAAATGTTTGTGGAGATGGAATATGTTCATATTATGCTCACGCAATTGCAATTGAAAACTTGATTGCATAGAGATATGGGATGCAATTTTTCATTACATTTGCATACGCATGGTTAGCATCACATTCGTGGGCAATTGACATGAGTATGGATGTGTGTGCATGGTTTTGATCAAACACTATCATTGGTGGGTTGATACGCAGGCTCGAAAAAGTTGGACCTAAGTTCGACTGAGTCACACGGGTTGCATTGAAAACAAGGGTTGGGTTAGCAAGAAGGGCTAGATTCTCCTTCGGGTGCAAGACCCGGTAAATTCGGATACGCACTCTAATTGGTATTGAGTCAATAAAGTGTGTCAGCATATGCGGAGCCGTTTGTGGAAGTTCATAGATGCCGTGTCGATTGCGTACCCGTTGGTGGAAGTCCATAAATACCCACCCCAAGAAAGACCCAAAATTTATAAATGGTCATTGGATGTGTAACATCAATGATGGGGGCTTGAAATGCCCGGATGCATACGCATGACTTGCATATGTTATGGGAGCCGATGGAGGGCTCGGGTTGCATTGCATGTGTGAGTTTCACCTCATGACATGACATGTCATTGTGGTATTCATTTATGAATTGTATATTCTTAAATGGAAGTTTGATTGATGAATTGCATGTGAACATTTCATAATGCATCTAGGTTGGGGAATAGCCTCCTTAGGAGATACCCTATTGAGCATGGCTCACCTTTTATGGGGACATATTTCGGGTGCTGGACAAGCGCCAGTGGACGATCCTCACTTGGGCCATTGTTGATGAAGAAGCCGAGATGTGGCTTTTAAATTGCATTTTGTAATCCATTATGTAGTTTGTATTGGACTTGTAAAATTGTATGAAGGGCTATGCAATGAACTCTTACGGACTATAATTTGTGTAAATGAAAGAATGGATAAGCATGGGAAGTGATTGGATGGTTAAATGTTGAAGATTGAAAATATTTGGGAAAAATCTGGGCTCAAGTACCGGTACCTAAGTGATTAAGTACTGGTACCACGTTGTTGAATGGCCCAGGTATCAGTACTTAAATTGATGGTTACCAATACCTGGATTCCATTGGGCTCAGGTACTGGTACCAAGTCACATAGGTACCGGTAGCTTGCAAATGGGAGGGACCTAGCAAACATAAGGCTCAGGTACTGATACCATGTGTAAGAGGTATCGATACCTCTTTCAAAATTTTCAAAATTTAAATGCAACTTTGCCAAGCCCTCAGACCCTGAACCCTTTTAAATGGAAATGACCCCCGAATTTTTAGGCGTCACATATAGTCTGAATGGTGGATATTTCCTTAATGACAATCATATAGCCTATGTGGCAGAAAATGCTTTAATAACAATCTTATAGCTTGAGTGGTGGAAATTATAACCTTATTAGTTGCAATATTGAATTGACGTATTATGATGTGATTGCTTGAGAAATAGGGAAGCTTATATGTGATGGTTTATAGAATTGTTCTGTTATTTTGATGAATTGAATTTGTTTAAATAGGAAGTATATTTACTGTTGTTATTTGACATATGATTGTGTACATTCACTGAGAGTGTGTGCTTAACCCTCTCCCCCATAGTTTGTATTTTCAAATAGCCAAGGAGAAAGTGATATCCACTGTTGAGTCTAGGCAGTTAAGGGAGAAATTGGACTTCCGAGTCTTGTTGTATTATTTTGTATAATTTTTTAGTCTTGTAAATATGCAATTAGGTTTTATTAAAGTATGGAATTGAGAATGCAGCTTTGTATATATGAATTTGTCTGTATGTTTAGGAATACAAAATTCAATATATGTCGCATCTGGTTAGTAATTTGTTAATTATTTCATTGAACATATGCACAAGGTACATGATATTGTTTGGGGAGTGCGGTCCACTCTACCGTAATTAGGTATAATGTCTTATTTTTAGGTTAGGGTGTGACATTTTGGTATGAGAGCATAGGTTTATAAGGTTTCGTAGACATGTGAGTCTAGGTCAGCAATAGACAATTTTAGGGTGTTTGAGTATTGCAGGGGCAATTAAATAATAAGATGCTAATATTATGTACGTGTATATTTATTAATATTGATTTACAGTTTTATAGCATTGTGAATCATGAATTTTATAATTAATTTGGATCGGATAGAAATGGAGCATTCTTATGTTTTCACTGTTGTTGAGGGATGTGACAGAGAATGTCAAGAGGGGTAATGGTTAATAGAATCAACAAGATATAATTCAAAAAGTAATTGAGCTTATGCCGTGAATAAAAACATAGCGGACTTGATTCATTGAGTTACAAATGAAAATGCAGGCAGCTACTCTGGCAAAGAAAGCGTTGTGGTGAGTTAAGTAGTCCTATTTGTGAGAGGTTTATGAAATTGTGGTTTTGTACTTTGATGTTGAAAGAAGAAGCCCGAATTTAATTATAGGTTACAGAACAACTCTTGACAACTTCAGTTTTTTATGATGAAACAGATTAGTTGTAATTAGTTTGTGAAAGTGTTTAAAGTTAAAAATATTTTTTGAACAATATTGTTATGAGCAGGAGTAAGTTCCTATGTTTTTAAACTCAAGGGAAGATGCCAGTGGCTGAGTATGAAAAGCAATTTATTAGCTTGCCTTGCTTACTTCTTTTGACATAGAGCTTTGATTCTTCATCCATTCATTCTTTAAGCTCTTTGAGGTATTCAATTGAGTTCAAATACATTCTCTTTAGCCTGGATTGTTCACAAGTACATGGTTCATGGATTTGAATATAAATTTAGTTTAGGTAAAGTGGAATAATGAGCAAGTGAAGTTTAACTAGTTAGATAATATCACTTGGAAATGGGTTGATCTAGTATTCATACATGCATATCTAGTATATAAAGCATGTATGGATATGTACAGTTTGTGAGAATATGGTAGTAAGATGTCCACTACTTAGTCTAGGAGATTTGAGGGAGAAATTGGACTTCCAAGTCTTGTTGTATTATTTTGCATAATTTTTTAGTCTTGTAAACATGTAAGGTTTAGGTTTTATTAAAGAATGGATTTGAGAACGCAGTTTTGTATATATGAATTTGTTGGTATGTTTACGAATACAAAATTCAATTCATGTCGCATTTGGTTATTAATTTGTTAATTATTTCATTGAACATAAGCACAAGGTACATGATATTGTTCAGGGAGTGGGGTCCACTCTAACGACGTGATAGTAAAATAAAAGACATGCATGCATACAATATTTATATAATAAAATACAAGATAAAAAATGATTTTTGCTTTTCGCGGTTGATATCGTTTTAAATTTTAATTTAAAGTTAATCTGACAACTAATATATCAAACCCTAATATGCACGGATCTAGAGTGTTCTACATAATCAAATCTAATAATCATCATATATTTAAACAAGGTAATCGACATCCTGTAAATCGTGATTCATGATAGCGACCCCTTGTTTTATGAATAGAAGAATATAATGCTCTACCCCAATTTCTAATACACACGAGTGATGAAAAGTTGATACGTTAAAAGTGCATTGAGATGGGGACATCTACCACATATATATAGGACTTTATCTCCTAGTCATCTGTCCATCAAAGAAGTCCTAGGAGAGTGGTAGACTTCGACTCTTTATTTTTAGGGAAACCACACTTCACGTATAACTGATTAAATTACATAATTCTAATTGAGTTAGACAACCTTTAACCCATGACTAAAATACCACATGTGTAGGACCAATAGGAATGTTTTATTAAAATAATAAAAAACTTTCCAACAATCTCCCACTTGGTCCACACATATAAAGTTATAATTTTTTTTTGAAAACGACACATGTGAGTTAAATACATTTAAAATCGAGTGTCAGCTCTTTAATTTTGAAAAAAAAAATTGCCTAAACAACTTGGATATTGCCTTAACTTTCACCCAATATTAAAAACAACACTAACATGGATCATGAATGTTTTGGAGTTCTATTTATTGATTCCAAGGCAGTTTCATGGTCTCAAAGCAAATGTCATTAGCAGAATTAAGAGTTTAACTTTTTATGGTTTTAATAAAGAAGTGGATAATAAAGAATTGTACACACCTCATGCAATCAAAAACATACATTTCATATGTTCGCCATGCTTCACACTTGTAGTATGTCATCCGGATATATTACAACATACTGCTATGTGAAAACTGTCACAAATCTATCAGAATGAAGGTTTACCGATATGTTACCCAATTATATCTCACCCAAGCATACCTCATTTATATATCACATATTCCTAGGCCATTATAACCTCATAGCATATGCACAAATAAATACCTAGGTATAATATGAATTATAAAAGCACTATTGCTTTTATTGCTAGGATTAATAACAAGAGTAGAATTTAAATTATAACTGAAATATAAAACATAAATTGAGACATAATGGGACATAACCCCATTTTAAACAGCATAATCTAAAGTCTCTATTACTCCATACGGTTGACATGCTCTTTAAAATATTTTGGATCTCAACCATCAATTTGGTATACACATGAGGGATCTCTATGACTCCCTCTTAAACCTTCTCACAAACAACAAGGTACTTGATCTTTATATATTTGTTGCTTTTGGTCATCCGCTCATTTTTCACATATTTAGTCACAACTTCATTATCACAGTAAATAATCAATGATCTGTGGATAGAATCCACAACACCCATGTCCATTATTAAGTTCCTCAACCACATCACGTGGCGAGTCACCTCATAAGAACTGATAAACTTAGCATGCATAGTCCAATCGGTCATAATAGACTTCTTGGAGCTTTGCCAGGAAATCGCTCCATGGGCAAGCATAAAAAGATATCTAGAAGTAGACTTCAAACTATCATGAAATCCTGCATAATCTGAGTCTGAATAATCAACAACCTCAAGCTTGTCTGATCTACGAAGGATTATCATAAAGTCTTTTGTTCTCTGCAAGTACCACAACACTTTTTTCATAGCCTTCCAATGCGCTAAACCAGGATTTTTCTGATATCTACCAAGCATACCCACAACATAACTGTTATTAAGTTGGATAGCAATCATCTTGTCCATAAGACTTCCATATTTCATTCTTTTCCGTGGATTGTAGTTCATCTCGAATAACAGCCTTCTAATGTTGAGATTCACTACTTTCCACGACTTCTTCAAATGGAAAATGATCTATTTCAAGACATTTCAACTCATTCTCCTGTAAGTAAACATCATACTCATTAGGTATGACTGATATACGCAATCTAGTAGATCTCCTTAAAGGAATGGACTCCACCTTTAAGGCAATAGGCTATTAAGGAATTGGAGGCACAACTACTTCTTCCTCAACTGTGGGAGGGATCAAAACATCTATAGGAGCAAGAAGAACTACTGAAAAATTAAAGACTGGAATACTTGCACTATCTTCATGGAAATCAATTTTCCTACATTTCGAACTCTCATTGACATGATTATCTTCAAAAACTTAACATGACTGGTCTCAACTATCTTCATATGTCTAGATGACCAGTAAGATCTATAACCCAAGGACCTTTTGGGGTATCCAATAAAATAGCAAGAGACGGTCCTAGGGTCAAGTTTCTTTATCTCGGTATTATATAACTTGGCCTCAGTAGGACATCCCCAAACATGAATGTGACCAAGTATTGATTTTCTACCAGTACATACTTTGTATGGACTTTCAAGTGCAACCTTACAAGGAACTCGATTTAAAATATTAACCGCGAACTTTAAGGATTCACCCCAAAAAGACTCTGATAAGTCAGAATGACTCATCATACTCCGAATAGCAACTTGGTAGGTACGGTTCCTCGTTTCTGAAACATAATTCTGCTTTGGTGTTCCTAGTGTGGTGTATTGGGGAACTATGCATTTTTTCCTTAAATACTCCACAAACTCTCCATGATTTACACCACCACGATTCATGCTACCATAATACCCTCCTCCTTTATCGGATCAAAAAACTTTGATCTTCCTATTCAACTGTTTCTCAACCTCAACTTGATAAGACTTAAATGAATCCAATGCATCAGACTTATGATGAATTAGGAAGACATAAGCATATCTTGAAAAATCATTAATAAAACTTATAAAATAACGTTGACCACCACTGGATGGATTTGGAAAGGGACCACATATATCTGTATGAATTAAATCCAATAACCCTAAGGTTCTAGATGCTTCCAACTTTCTCTTCTAGGGCATGTTTTCCTTTAATACAATCCACACAAGTAAGAAAATCAGAAAAATCCAAGGGATCTAAAATATCTTCTTTGACTAGTTACTCCAATTGTTTTCTAGAGACATGACCTAGTCTCTTATGCTACAACATTGAGGAATTCTCTGAGGTATGAGGACGCTTAAGACTAGAAGAATTCAAGGATTCAGATAAAAGAGAAGATGCAAAAGTACCATCTAAAGCAACCTAATATAATCCATTAATCAATATACCACAACCAATAACATCTGAACCATAATAAATAGATAATGAAGCATCTCTAAATATAAAACCATAACCAACTGCATCAAGTCTAGAAATAGAAATAAGATTCCTCCTAAATGACAGGATATAGAAGATGTCCTCTAAAATCTTAGAAAAACCTAAATCTAATACTAGTCCACTTGTATTGCCTACGCATTTCCAAGAAACAGATTATCCTTCAGCCTTGGGTTTCTCCTGCTGGTGAACCCCAGCAAAGAATGGGTGATGTGCATAAAGGCACCTGAGTCAATCCACCAAGAATTTGTAGGGACATCTAATAAATTGGATTCAAAACACACTAGGCCCAAATTGGATTTCTTAATCCCAACAAATTGTTTCTCAATCACTGACAGAAGCTCTTTTGCAGTAGCAGACACATCAAAAGCTCCTCGTAGAGGTTCACTAATAGATGCTCGGATGATCATCATAGCCAAACGATTGGCCTTCTTCCACTTGGCATAATAAGCCATCACTATCTTTGTAGCATCTTCATCCGGAGCCTCAGGAACATCGTCAACAATGAAAAAATCATAATCTTCAAACCCTAATGTGAGGTTAATGTTCATATGCCAGTTGTAATAATTACAATTATTCAATGGCTCTATCCCTGATAATTGTTTCTAGATTGGAGTATTATTCGTAGCTGTATTGACAAGAAATATAATCAATGTCATATCTTTTAAGAGGGACCACAAAACTTTAATGTTTCAATCCATGCTTAAGGCTACAGCTGGACTGATTAGGGTATTTTACTTTTATGCATGGACTTTCCACCTTACGGGTACAGGCAAGGTACATCATCTAGTCTTACATTTTGGCAGAGATTTTGACATGTTGTTAGTCTCCCAAGGTCACACTAGTCAAGCTACATAGACCTAGTCAATTGTGTTTTAGTTTGATTTAGACACTTCCACTACCTTTTGGTAAGAGAGTTATCCTAATATTCCTATTACACTCATGACTATTCTATTCACATAACTTATTCAAAATATCCAAATCACCTTTTTGCAGAATTAGAAATTTTGTTCAAGCCAGTGCGCCTTGTGGCCTTAATGAGATTTAATTCTCAAAATTCAAGAAAAACACAACCTCTATAGGTCAGTCACCTTTTGACAGAGCGCGATTCTATATTTATTAGTTATGTTTCCTTAAACGACCACTTTACCGGTCTTCCATAGCCTCTACAGGTAAGACCCACCACCATAAAGGCATAGATCATATATCTAGGTTTATTAATTTAATCATCCTAATTTAATTTTAAATAAACATTCATATATGTTATGAATACCAATATTTAATTTCTCAGGAGTTATGAAATTAAAATTCCATGTATATTTCAACTTAGGCATATGATCTATATTCCACATTACAACATGATCATAAAATCATACGCAAAATATTTCATCATGTGGGGTTGTTAACTATCTTTACATAGACTACTCATGGATCTCATTTGAACTTAAATTGAACCCAAAATTACTAAAATAGATGATAGATATCACTTGGTCAAACATAAAAAAATTAGGTCAAAAACCAAAACAAACAGTGACAATTAATTGCATGGATATCCATCTAATATAATTGCCATGTAGCAAGTGAAACCAAAAACATTCATCTATTCATATCATTCACGAAATAATAAGATAAGAAACACAAACTTTCAATAGTCGGTAGGTTAAGACCCAGTCAAATACCGAAATTTGCTCATAAAAGAGAAGTGATTTGGCTGAAAGATGCACTTTTGAATAATATTGGGTTGGACTTGGCCTTTTAAATTGGGTTGAAACTAGTTAAGACTCTATTAGAATCTTATGGCCCAAAAATCTGTTGTCATGGATTAATAGTATTGGTCCAGTGATCTGGGCTCAAAACAATGGTCCACTAGCTTGGGCTTACATTTGTGGTCCATCCATCCAGTCTTAAAGATACTGGTCCATTGACGTGGGCCAAAGAAAATTGGTCCAAACTTTTATTAAATTATGGATTTCTCTTAATCTATTTATCGGGGCTGACCTTTTAATAACCCATAAACAATGGTCATCTGTTGTAACAAACCACTCTTAAACAACATCACAAAGACGTGTCAATAGTGGAACCGGATAAACAAGCGGCGTTCATCAACAAATTGCAACAGATAAGTCATGATAATGACAAGTAAAGAACAGTAAGCAAGAATGAAAAACAAAATTGTTGCTGATACAATATTCAACAACGTTGTTTGTTAAACGCAAGTAAATCATCACAAAGACAGATTTATTTCACAGATTTAATTAACAAAATACTCAAACTTGCTCTGACACCACTTGTTGGGTTTTATCAAACCCTAATATACACGGATCTAGAGTATTCTATATAATCAAATCTAATAATCATCATATATTTAAACAATGTAATCAAGATAATCGACAAATCTGTAAATTGTGATTCACGATAGCCACCTCTTGTTTTATGAAAAAGAATATAGTGTTCTACCCCAGTCTCTAATGCACACGTGTGATGAAAAGCTGATACGTTAAAAGTGCATTGAGATGGGGACGACTACCACATTTATATAGAACATTATCTCCAAGTCAATCTGTCTATCAAAGAAGTCCTAGGAGAGTTGTAGACTTCCACTCCTTATTTTTAGGGAAACCACACCACACTATAACTGATTAAGTTACACAATTCTAATTGAGTTAGGTAACCTTTAACCCATGATTAAAATATCGCATGTATAGGACCAATATGAATGTTTTTATTAAAATAATAAAAAAGTTCCAACAATATTAACTCTCCAAATTTAATAGGGAAAACAGGCCCCCTTAAAGTGTGTTTGATGTGACTTTTCAAAAGTGCTTATAGGGCTTAACTTCTCATAAACACTTTTTAAAAAATAAATAGTGTTTGGAACAATTAATTTTAATTACTTCCAAATAAGTCAAAAGTAGTTTTACCACTTAAATAAGTAAATAAGTAAAAGTAAAAAAAAAATAACTTCTACTTCTTTATAATCACTTATCTACAAAACACTTCACCACCACCACCGTCACCACCACCACCGTCACCACCACCCCCGCCCCACCATCATCGCCACCACCACCGTTGCCACCATCCCACCGTCCCACCACTACCACCCCCACCACCCACCACCACCGTCATCGTTGTCACTCACCACCAATTACTACCATCGCCACCACCCACCACCATCATCATCTCATTCATATATTTATTACTACTACCGTCATCAACTGTCACCACACACCACCACCATCGTTGCCCACTACCATCCACCGCCTCCCACTGTCACCCACCCCCATCATGTCATTCTTCGATTTCTTGGATAGAGGTGAGAGAAGGACTTTCGCAGGTTCAGACATGATTAGGAACACCTATGAAGGTGGTCATTATACAAGAGCATCTTCTCACAACTCAAAGCTGACAGAAGAGTTATGTTGACCAGCGACGAAGACCTCTTAAGTTTGAGGTGGGTGATCATGTCCTCTTAAAGGTTATGCCTAAGATAGGAATGGTCTAGTTTGGGAAAAGAGACAAGTTGTCACCGAGATATATTGGACCTTTCAAGATACTTGAGAGGATCGAGGCAGTTGCTTATCGGTTGGCATTACCGCCAAAACTATCAAGTGTTCACAGCGTGTTTCATATCTCCATGCTTTGGAAGTACATTCTAGATCCTACCCATGTGGTGGATTGGGGTGAACTGGTGCAAGATGCGGATGGAACCTTCAAGGAGGGACTGGTCCGTATTCTGGATAGTCGAGATCAGATTTTGCGGGGTAAGACTATGAAGCTGGTTAAGGTGCTGTGATAGCATCGGAGTGTTGAGGAGGGTACATGGGAACGCGATGACACTATACATGCTACATATCCATTTCTATTCAAAGATAGAGGTACAATTTAATTTTCATTTTAGTTACATACGACATGATTAAATGTGCATTCATTTTATGTGTTGCATATGTTCGTAATTTTGAGGACGAAATTCTTTTAAAGGGGGAAGAATGTAAAAATCGAAAAAAATAATAAATTAATAAAGAAGTAATACGGTAATTAGGTCGTTCAAGCAAGGTTACAAACCTGAACTTTTACTTGACTTGGATGACGAAACGGACTCCACCATTGGATTCGTCTCGCAAAATCAACTTGGGAATTCAAATTTCATTAAGTTCTGAGACAGATGAATTTTCATGTATTACGAGACAAAATACGCGATCGGGTCGATTAAAATTTCAGCAGCTTGGCTTTTATTCATAGGACTTACGATATAATTAAAATAGCTATCCAACTAATATTATCAATACTTGACACATGTCAAGGTGTGATTGGCCATGGAAGATTTCCAATCAATAGGAACGTGACATGTGACACCTCCTACACCAAGTATATAAAGGGGCTAAAAAAGTTTTGGCTAGGGCTTGTGGCAGACTTGGTTGGGATTTTCAAGGGATTTCTTATCCACCAATTCTCTTATTTATTCACGCTTCAAGAGGTGGGGATTCCCTTCTATTTAGATTCCCTTTCAATCTAGGGTTTGCATGAGATGAGTTTGAGTAAATGTATGTTAATCACATGATTAGCCTATAACTAGTGTAGCTAGTGAGTTAATTGAAACTTGGGAGCATGTTGCCTAATTTCTACTTGAGTTGGGTTGTTGAAAATATTTTATATGCATATTATGATAGGTGTGCTAGATGTTTATAATTATGCACTCTATGTGTTTGATAAAATGTCTAAATGTATTCAAGCATGTTATTTGAATTAATCAATGTATACCACATGTGTTGGCTGATATACTAGGATGCACTTATATGATTTAATGCTATAATTGACATTGTGTTTTCAATTGAGTTGCAATTGTACATAAATTGCACATGCACAGGTTAAACTACAGATCCACGAGACATTTGGCATGGTTGTGAGTGTTGTGCATGGATAAATCACTTACCACATAGGTGAGTGATGGATGGGGCTTGGAAGATTGGACCAAGGTTCAATCGAGTCTTATGGGAAATTGCATGGAAATATATTGAGAAATAGCAAGAAGAGCTAAATTCTCTCTTGGGTGCAAGACCCGGTTTATTCGGTCACACATTTTTTAATGGTGTAACGAACCCATAAAGTGTGTCAGCGAAAACGGAGCCGGAGGTGAGATGTCCTTGAAATCCATTAACCGTTTGGTAGCCCATTGGTGAAAGGTCAAATGGTCATTGGATGTGTATAGCTCAATGGCGGGGGCTTGGAAATACCCAGTTCATGACATGACATTACATCATGGGTGGCATGGAAATCCGGGAGTGGGTTCGAAGTCGAACATGCATTCATGAAACATCACTCGTGGGTCAACATGTTTAGTAATATTTCTTTATCTTACTTGTTGCATATATGTGATTGTTGAGTTATATGTACATCATATTATATGCATTTGGTTTGAGAGGTATTCTCTATAGAAGATACTCTACTGGGCATAAGTTCAACCCATTGTAGGAATATTTTTAAGGTATTACACACGTTTCCGCATATGGCCCTCACATGGGTCCACTTTGATGATGGAGTCGGAGCTTAGGCTCTTATCTTGGATGTATAGATGTTAGGTCCCAATTATAAATTTTATAGCCTTGTAGTATTTTGGGTCAGTTGTCTAATTCATGGATTGGATTAGATGTGTATGTTAGAGACCTTGGAAGTCAATAGGAATTGTTATTGATTTAGGTTATGTTTTGGGTGGAGCTCCCCGTACAAAGGAGATTCCGTCGAAATTCCGTTAGGATTGGTCTACTAAGACTATGGCCTTAGGATAATTAATAAGGTTTAACGGGCATTAAGGACCCCCAGGAAATGAGGCGCCACAACGGTCGTCACCACCCACCACAACCATCACTGTCTCTCACCACTACCACCGCTCACCTCCACTACAACCAGTGCTTAAATTCCTTTATCTTTTCTTTATATTTGTGATTTGATTTTAGGTGTGAATACAAATATGTTTATGATTGACAAATTTTTTTATTATTTCGTGCCTTCAGGCACGGGCAATAATTAGTATTTAATATAATGCAAACATTTTATCCATACAAATTCTCATTGAAATATGAAATGAAGAACTTTTATTAAATAATAAACTATGTATCTCCTTGTGTGTTCATAAGAAAAAAAATGAATTTAAATCCCACATCGGTTGCGGCAAAAGCTTCAGGTTGATTGATAAGTTCTTATCTACTCCTCTAAAGATTAAGCCTTTTTTAAGGTGGTGCTTGGACTTAGGCTTATAGGTCTTTTGGACTCTTGCAGAGTGTAATATGATGTTTTGTGTGTGTTCATCAATGTTACCATTATCCCGTAATGTCAATATCCGATAATAATCTAACATATAACTAAGTGAATCTCATTTAATTAGTAACTATCCTATCTGTAAGAGGTAAAAATTGAGAATACCTCCTACTGATGATAAATCGATGATTCTGGTAAGTATTTTTTGAACTTTGCTTCCAATCTCTTTTCTGCAAAACGAACAAACTGCCCAAGATCGAAGTGCTTCGATCGAAGGCACTCCGATGCTTAAGTCAGTAATGAAATTGAATGAATGCAAGAAGACTGGGAGAGTTCAGCGTACCTTTCACCTTGGTCTTTTCTGCCTCTTATAGATCGTTACCTCATTAGGGTTTCCGAGGTTTTTGGTTCAAGGTGGCACACCTTCCTTTCGTTCAGTGATTCAGTTTGGGAAGTTGCTGATATTTCTCCAGCAATTCCTTCTAATCTCTACAATTTCGTTGATTTGCTTATCTGAATACTGAAGTTGTAGGCGCATCTCTATCTTTATGTATCTTTTCAAACAGCTCGGCTATAATGACAAATGAACACCTTCAATGTTTGCCGAACTAATTGAAGAACTCGGCTTGGTACAAGCTGAGCTCTTCAAGTATTTTACCGAACTCTTTAGTCAGTTCGGCTAGGTTCATCTGATTTGAGCAGGTAATGTCTTCGTCACGTGTTCTGTCTTGTCAACCTCACGTGGGTGCATTTAATGACATGACACGTGTAATAAGGGGAGCCACCCCCTTCATTTGCCCCCAGAAAAGCGTCTGACAGACGCTTTCCTTCTGTCAGCCGTTTTTATGCCTTTTCATTATCATTGCTTTATACTTTGTAACATCCCCCCTTTTGTTTTGGCGGCATGCTCAGTATTTAAATACCGTCTTTTAGAATTCTTGCTCTTTATAAACGGTTTCTTCTTCGTCTTCCCATCACTTTACTTCCTTTGTTTCAGACTTTCTTTCTTCTACACCATCTCTCTTCTTTCTGTGTTCACTTTCCTAAATGGCCCCTCTTACATCTCCAGAAATACCCTCTTTCAAAGCAAAATATCTTATCCCAGATGATGTAGATATAAGAATTGCTGGTAAAGATGAGCCCCTGATTGGAACCAGAGATAGCATTCCCATCCACACTCGAGCAATTACAGAGGGTGGAGTTCGCTTCCCTTTGGACCCTCTGCTCCTCTGGGTGCTCTCTGCTACGAAGCTCTGTCCTTTCCAATGCTGCCCCAACTTCTTTAGGATTGTGATGGGAGTAGCTGCTCTGAACAAACTTCTGGGTTTGAATCTTGGCTTATGGGAGATTCTGTTTTGCTACATTCTTAAACCAACTGGGGACAACTACTATCTGGCGGTGAGGAAGAAAGATCGTTATCTGGTAACTCACCTTCCAGATTCTAACAAGGGTCACGAGAATGACATTGTTTTTGTTTCTGGAAATTGGGAATACGCTGCAAATGCCACCCCCTCCTATCACTGTCCTTTCGAAGAAGGCACTCCAGGTATATGAATTTTTTACTCCTAAAATTGTCTTTTGCTATTTTCTCTCTGGTTGCTGTTTTCTGATATGATCTTTTTGTTTGAAGGCGAGACCGTAAAGGGTAGGATTCATGAGTCGGCTGTAAAGATGGAAGAACTCAGAAGATTTTGGGACTTCAACGAGTCTTTATTCTGCCGAGCTGCCCACACTCTTCTTGGATATACTCCGTCCTATACCTCTTTTATTGCGGTGCCTAACCGTCCGAACGCCACCCTAGCGGCAGATCGGGAAGCCATCCAGAATGCTAGGGAGCAAACCCCTCGAGCCCGCAAAAAGTCCTCCCTTGCTGCTTCTGGGCGTAGAACGGTGAAGAACTTCTTGGATTTCTTATCCACTGTTGAACCGACCCAAACTTCTGAGCCTACTCCCCCATCTGCCATACCCTCGATAACTGTACTGGATGAAATTGACCCCGAGGTCCCTGCCGAAACTGTCCCCTTAACTGAAGATGTTGTTCCAAGCAGTGACGCAGCAGACCTGGTTCAGGAAACAAGTACTCTGATTCCAGAAGAGTTGGAGCCTCCGAATTCTGTTCAGTCTCCGCTTCCTGAAGATGACTCAATTTTTGAGCTCACCGAGGACCCTACTCTTAAAAGACGTAGGACTGGTGAGGCTGAGGCAAGTGCTTCTCCTAAACCAGCCGATACTCCTTTCCGTCCTATCCTCCGATCAAAAAAGAAAGAGATCACCTCGAAGGACTCGGCCATTGAAGACTTCAATGTCGCAGTAGGGATCGCCAGAGGGGTTATTCTGCCTCGGGACCTTGCTATGAATGAGGCATTGACTGATGATGAAGTGTCCCGCCAAGCAATTCAACATATGGTGTTGGTAAGTCTTCTGTCTGTTTTTCTTTTGTTAAAAATTTTACCAAGCCTTTTTGCTTTCCAACTTGTAGGGTCTTCAAAAAGTGCATGAGATTGGAGCCAGGATAGCAAGAAAGGATAAGGCCATGAAAGATGCTATTCATGCCCGGGCCTCAGCCCTTGCCAAGAAGGAGTCAGTGGATGAGGAGTACGCCAAAATCTGCGATGAGGCTAAGGTTCTGCAGGCTAACAATCAGAGCCTTACAGAGGAGAACTGTCAACTGAAAGCAGAAATTGGCAAACTTAAAGATTCTAAACATGAAGCTATTGTGGAGCTCTCTCAATCCCAGCTTGATTATACAAGTCTCCTTGAGGAGATTGATCAATACAAGGCCGAGGCAAAAGGGAAAGAAGATGCCGCTTATGATGAAGGGGTTGAGAAAGCAGAGAGCGCCCTGGCTTTGCAGATTCCTCAACTGCAGGATGCGTTTTTCAGCAAGGGTTGGCATGCTGCATTGATTGCTGCCGGGGTCCCGTCTTCTTTCGAGCTCTATTCCAATCACTGCTTTCCTAGCTCCTCTCAACCTCCTGAAAGTACTTAACAGAATTTTTTGCAACTTTTTGGTGTAATGACCCTTTCTACTGTAATACCTTGAATTTTTTAATGCAAGTAACTCTTGGGTTTTGGATATCTTTGCTTTCGGCTTTATTTATAGAACTTGATCAAATCTTTTAAAAATATCTTAAATAATTAAACTTTCATAGTTTTGGCCCTTAGCCTTTCTAAAGATCTAGGTCCCTTAGGGGGGACTTCAACACTTAGAAAATTCTTTCCTCTTCTGAAGTTACAGCCCTTGTTCGGCCTTTCTTCAAAGAGTTCGGTCCCTCAGTGAGGAATTTATCATTCAGAAAAGTACTTTACCTCTGCTGAAGTTATGGCACTTGCTCGGCCTTTCTTCAGTGAGCTCGGTCCCTTAGGGGGGGACTTCAACACTTAGAAAATTCTTTCCTCTTCTGAAGTTATGGCATTTGTTCGGCCTTTCTTCAAAGAGTTCGGTCCCTCAGTGAGGACTTTAACATTTAGAAAAGTATTTTACCTCTGCTGAAGTTATGGCACTTGCTCGACCTTTCTTCAATGAGCTCGGTCCCTTAGGGGGGGACTTCAACACTTAGAAAATTCTTTCCTCTTCTGAAGTTATGGCCTTTGTTCGGCCTTTCTTCAAAGAGTTCGGTCATCTCGTAGAGTTACTCATAATCCCTTGGGAATCTAAGAGTGTCTCTACCACGCACCGACCCGCCAACCTTGTTGGACTCCAATCCATCTCTTTTTCAGCTTACATCGTCATGCCTAGCTGCGGGACTGGAATAGATCGGGTGGCTGCGCCTGATTTAAGTAGTTACTTCTATTAGGATTTTTGTCTCCCTGCCTTAGCAGTAGGTCGTAAATGAAAAGTAGAATATGCAAATGGATCTTCAAAAAATCTCTTTATTTAATAAACTCCAATTCTCGTCTAAACTTTTGACAAACACTCTACTCTCAAGGGGCACCCTTAAGTTCTCCGAAGGTACTTCGGAGTTCTATCTAAAAATGTACTTTTTAAAAATAGAACTTTCTCAAATTATCAGTATTCCAGGGGCGTGGCACAACTCTGTGATCCATGGTCTCGAGTTCGTAGTAACCGCTGCCCCCAACTCGGGTTACCTTGTACGGCCCTTCCCAGTTCGCTCCAAGTTTCCCATGTGTTGGGTTCTTTGCCGACCCCATCACTCGTCTGAGCACCAGATCCCCGAGTACGAAAGACCAAGGCATAACCTTCTTGTTATAGGCTCGGGCCATTTGATGCCGATAAGAGGCCATTGTAATAGCTGCTCGTTCTCTTTTTTCTTCTGCTAGATCAAGATCTCGGCTGATAGTTTCGTTATTATTTTTGCTCTGCACCAGTTCGGTTCTTAGGGTCGGTAAGCCGATCTCTAAAGGAATTACTGCTTCCATTCCATAAGCTAGGGAGAAGGGGGTTTCACTAGTGGAGCGCCGAGGTGTGGTACGGTACGTCCACAAAACACTAGGCAACTCTTCTACCCATCTTCCCTTGGCATCCTCTAATCTTTTCTTGACTCCATCCAAGATGGTCTTGTTGGAGATCTCTGCTTACCCATTACTTTGAGGATAGGCCGGGGTGGAATAGTGATTCCGAATACCATAATGCTGACAGAAAGCCTTGAAATGACTGCTATCGAACTGTGTGTCGTTGTCAGAGATAAGTGTATGAGGGATTCCGTACCTTGTGATAATGTTCCTCCAAACGAATTTTCTTGTATCGGTGTCTCTGATATTGGCTAGGGGCTTGGCTTCCACCCACTTGGTAAAATAGTCAGTGGCAACTAGAAGGTACTTCTTATTTCCAGGAGCCCGAGGTAGAGGTCCCACTATGTCCAGCCCCCACTGTGCAAATGGCCACGGACTCGCCAAAGGAAGTAACTCTTGTGAGGGTTTCCTTGGAATTGCCGAGAATTTCTGGCATTTTTCACATCGCCTAACAAACTACTGGGCGTCTTTCTGCATATATGGCCACCAAAAGCCCTGTGAGATTGCTCGGTGAGCTAGAGACCTCCTCCCTGTGTGAGCTCCACAACTTCCTTCATGAATTTCAGACAGGAATTCCGGGACTACTTTCGGGTGCACACATTTTAAATATGGGCCACCAAATGAGCGTCGATAAAGCTCGTCTTTTGGAGATAACCAATACCTAGCTGCTGTCAATCGTAGCTTATGACCCTCTTTCTTGTCTTCCGGTAATTCACCATTCTTCAGGTAAGCAATGACTGGATCCATCCAGCTCGGTTCGGCTTCATTAAACAAAACTTCGTCAATTCTATTATGATTGATACTCGGCTCGGATTGGAACTCAATTGTGAGGGCTCTTTCAGTATCCTGATCAATGGCAGAAGCCAATGAGGCAAGGGCATCAGCATGCGAATTTCTTGCTCTTTCGACCTGCTGGATAGTATACTCCGGTATTTTGCTCAATTCTTTTTCGGCAACAGCTTGATATGCCATCATTCTTTCATCCTTAGCTGCGTACTCCCCTATTATCTGATTTACAACCAATTGTGAATCGAAGAATATTTGAAGCTTTGGTACCCTCAACTCGGCTGCGAGCTTCACTCCAGCAATTAGGGCCTCGTATTCGGCTTCGTTATTTGACGCGTGGAAGCCGAGTCTAATGGACTTTTCTAGGACACAACCATCCGGACTTACTAGAATGAGGCCAATTCCTGCGCCTTTTTGGTTAGAAGACCCATCAACAGATAGGGTCCATTTGCCCCCGAGCTCCATCATCTGATTGTCGTCTGCCTTGTCGTTTGGTTCTGAATCATTTTTGGGTTGAAATTCGGCAATGAAGTCAGCAACTACTTGTCCTTTGATTGCCTTCCTTGGTTCAAATAAAATGTCGAACTCCCCGAGCTCAACAGCCCACTTGGCAACACGTCCAGAGAGGTCAGCCTTTTGAAAAATGGACTTCAGTGGCTGGTCGGTAAGCACGGTGATCTGATGTCCCTGGAAATAATGTCTGAGCTTCCTGGCCGAACTAATTAGTGCAAGTGCGAGCTTTTCCAACGGTGTGTACCTTGATTCTGCATCTAGGAGCATTTTGCTTACGTAATAAATAGGCCTTAATCTTTCATGGTCGTTTCTCATCAGCGCTCCACTCACAGCGTTTTCAGATACTGCTAGGTAGAGGAACAAGCATTCCTCGGGCAATGGTGTTGATAAGATGGGTGGTGAGGCCAAGTATGCCTTGAGATTTAGAAATGCTTCTTCACACTCCTGACTCCAAAGTGTTCCTTTCCTTCCTTTGATAGACTGAAAAAATGGTCTACACTTATCAGAGGCTCGGGATATGAATCTGCCGAGCGCAGCCGCCATCCCTGTAAGTCTTTGTACTTCTTTCACGGTCCGGGGTGACTGTAATTCTTCAATGGCTTTGAACTGGTCAGGGTTTACCTCGATACCTCTGCGTGTAACCAGGAAACCGAGGAACTTTCCCGAGCCCACTCCAAAGGCACATTTGGAGGCATTTAACTTCATTTTGAATCTTCGAAGAACATCAAATGTACTCTTTAGGTGGGCACAATGGTCGGTGGCCTTTCGACTCTTTACCACCATGTCGTCAATGTATACTTCCATAGTGTTGCTTATCATGTGCGAGAACATCTTTGTTACCAACCTTTGATATGTTGCTCCAGCATTCTTTAACCCGAACGGCATCACCTTGTAACAGTATGTCCCTTCAGGAGTTATGAAGGCGGTCTTTTCTTGATCTTCTTTGGCCAGTGGGATTTGGTGATACCATATGTAGGCATCTAGAAAGCTCATTTGCTCGTGCCCGGCAGTCGCATCAACCAGCTGATCTATTTTAGGCAAAGGGAAACTGTCTTTCGGGCATGCTTTGTTGAGGTCGGTGAAGTCCACACAAACTCTCCATTTCCCATTTTTCTTGTTGACTACCACTGTGTTAGACAGTCAGGTCGGATATTACACTTCCCTGATAGTTTGAGACTCAAGTAATCGAGTCACTTCTTCTTTTACTGCTTCTTGATGTTGTGGTGCCGACCTTCTTAGCTTTTGTTTAATTGGCTTGAAGGTCGGGTCAACATTCAGCCGGTGACACGCAACCTCGGACGGTACGCCGGGCATTTCACTGGTGCTCCATGCGAAGACGTCGGCATATTCTTTAAGCAAGCAAACGAGCTCCTTTCGCTGTTCGGGGCTAAGAGATGCTCCGAGTAGGAAGTACTTGTCCGGATCGCCATCTTTATCTAAAGGTACTTTAGATAGAACTTCAATTGTCCGGTCTGTAGCTTCCTTTTCAGTGCCTAAAGGTACTTTAGGACTTTCCTTGTCAGCTCGGTCGTGTGGAACAGTCGAGCCGTTAAACGTTGATTGCTATTTTTCCCCACCTGCAACAGAACTTTTTTCTGCAACTTCTGATTCATTTTTTGTTTTGACCGAAGCCAATAAGCAGGTCCTGGAGCTGACCTGGTCTCCTCTGATGTTCACTATTCCCTCCAAAGAAGGGAATCTTAGCATCTGGTAGTAGGTTGATGGTACCGCCTTCATCTCGTGTAACCACGATCTCCCCATTATTGCGTTGTAAGCTGAGACCGTATCAACTACAAGAAATTCAGTCATGACACCAACTGGTCCCGTCTTTACCGGCAGTGTGATTTTTCCTCTGGGAATGACTGTTTTTCCACTAAAGCCAACTAACGGAGTGTTGGATGGCTTGAGATCCTCTCTCCTGAGTCCGAGCTTGTCAAAAAGATCAATGTACATAATCTCAGACGAGCTTCCTGGATCGATCAAAACCCTTCTCACATCGAAGTTGGCTATCCGAAGTGTTACCACCAACGCATCGTTATGTGGATGATGAATCCCATCCAAATCTTGCTCGGTGAAGCAAATGGAGTCAATTGATTCCTCCACCTTCAGCCTTTTGCTACTTATGTCCGGGGTTAACCGAAGCTGATAGACTTCTCTTTCCTTCGCGGCTTTCTGAATGTATGCCCTAGCAGCGTTGTTTGTGGACATCTGTGGATTTGTTGCAGCGTGGATAACATCTATTACCCCTGCTGGCGTGGTCTTATCTCCCCTAGGTTCGGTTCTTCCTCCGTTTGGCATGGCCTCGCTCTCGATGAACTCGGCGAGGTGCCCTTCTCGGACCAACTCCTCCAAGTGCTGTTTCAGGGTTCGGCAATTTTCGGTCATGTGACCGACATCACGATGATATGAACATCTAAAATTAGGATTCCGTCTCGATGGGTCTCCCATCAACTTGTTGGGCCATTTGAAGAATGGCTTTCCTTTGATCTGGCCCAATATCTTGTGTATGGGCTCTTTGAACAGTGTGTTTACTCCAAGGAAAGGAGACTTCGTGTAGAACCCTTCTTTCTCGTTCTTTCTCCCTATCTCTCTGTTCGGCTCGGCCTGTTTCTCCCTGCCGAACTGCCTTCTGTTATACTGATCCCGGCCCCCGTCTCTGGACAAGTCATCATCGACTTTAGCATATTTCTCGATTCTAGCCATTAACTCTTCCAAGTTTGCGGCCGGCCTCCTTGTTAAGGATTGGTACAGAGGATTTTCCTTTGGCAACCCGATCTTGAATGATGCCACCGCAATCTCAGGGTTACAACCTTCCACCTCGTTCATCGTCTCCCAGTAGCGATGAGCACTCGTTGTTTCATTTTTTCAGAGTCAGCAAAGCACCGACGTCCTTTGGCTGTTTGCTACTCGTTATGAACCGAGTAGTGAATTGTTCGGCTAGCTGTGACCAGCCGTCAATCGACTGCCTCGGCAAGTTGTCGAACCACTTCATGGCCGACTCTCCAAGACTGCTAGGAAATATCGTGCAGAGCAGGGGTTCATTCCTCCGATGTATTGTCATCAGTTATCTGAAATGTTTGATGTGGGAAGATGGGTCGATTTTTCCATCGTAAAGTTTGAAGTTCGGAACGGTGAACTTACTCGGGATACGCCCCTTTTCAATCCATGAGGAAAAAGGGGACGAATCTGAACCGTCTCCATACTCCCCAGTCGCTCTTCTGGCCATATCCCTAGCCGACCTCTGCTCCGGTTTCTTCAAACGATTGTCTAACTCTTCAGCGATGTACTGCTTCCAGGAGTCCTCCTCTGAAACCCGAGGTTTTTTCAGCCGGTACTTGTCAGTTTCGGGTTTTTTGAACCTGCCAAACTTCTTTTCAGGACTTTCTCGTCGGTTTTCCCTCTCACGCTTTTCTTTTCTAGTTAGCTCCTTCAATTTGGCTTTCAACTCTTCGTTTTCCTTCAGCAGATCTGTCTCCCTGGAATAAGATTTCTTGAACAACTTGTCATGAGCATCCAGCCGGTCCTGCATAGACTGGACCAGCTTTACCATAGAGTGATTTTCCCCCTCGGCACGGAGGGATTCACCGCGATTTCCAACTTGCTGGTTTGGATTCTTAGAAGGTCTGAAGCTTGCTGAGTATACCTCGTCGTCCTCGCGGGGTTTAACAGGGCTTCCGTTGACATGTACTCTGATGTTGCCATCGAAAGGAAGTGACACCGGATCAGAATTACCCAAGGCAAGACTGCCTATAGGTGATCCAATATCACTTCTGAGTCTTGACATAGTAGCTTTTTGTTCCGTTTAAATATTTTTCCCACAGACGGCGCCAAAATGTAAGAGGTAAAAATTGAGAATACCTCCTACTGATGATAAATCGATGATTCTGGTAAGTATTTTCTGAACTTTGCTTCCAATCTCCTTTCTGCAAAACGAACAAACTGCCCAAGATCGAAGTGCTACGATCGAAGGCACTCCGATGCTTAAGTCAGTAATGGAATTGAATGAATGCAAGAAGACTGGGAGAGTTCAGCGTACCTTTCACCTTGGTCTTTTCTGCCTCTTATAGATCGTTACCTCATTAGGGTTTCCGAGGTTTTTGGTTCAAGGTAGCACACCTTCCTTTCGTTCAGTGATTCAGTTTGGGAAGTTGTTGATATTTCTCCAGCAATTCCTTCTAATCTCTACAATTTCGTTGATTTGCATATCTGAATACTAAAGTTGTAGGCACATCTCTATCTTTATGTATCTTTTCAAACAGCTCGGCTATAATGACAAATGAACACCTTCAATGTTTGCCGAACTAATTGAAGAACTCGGCTTGGTACAAGCTGAGCTCTTCAAGTATTTTACCGAACTCTTTAGTCAGTTCGACTAGGTTCATCTGATTTGAGCAGGTAATGTCTTCGTCACGTGTTCTGTCTTGTCAACCTCACGTGGGTGCATTTAATGACATGACACGTGTAATAAGGGGAGCCACCCCTTTCACTATCTATGGTAGAAAATAACTAATCTATGTAAAGAAGTGAGATTCGCCTTATTCACTTAAAATTTTGTTATTAAATGATGAAATTATATGATAATGGTAACGTAGTATCACTGTTACACCCTGTTGATCCCCAAATAAGGTCTCAAAGAGAGATTGATGACTTGACAATCACCGACGAGCACCTGCATAGAAGTCGATGACAGGAAGGGCTCTAGTGGTCGACCCTCCGATGATAAAGTCAGTAAAAGATTGATATAGGAGAAAGTATTCAGCTGGGAAAAGGTTTACTTACCGTGGATGCAGCTCCTTTATCCCCTTTATAAGCCCAAACCCTAAATCAGGCAGCAAGGAATGTGGAAACGGCTTTCCCAAATACTCGGAGCTAGTTTGAGCTAAAAAGAGGGGATATGCGCGAGCTACCTGGGGTTACAGCTTGGTCTTTGCCATAGACCCCACCCCTCGTGCCCTACTTATGACTAATAGGCACGTGCTAGTCACGTGCCAGTCTTTA
The DNA here is from genome assembly GCA_951799425.1 of Ilex aquifolium. Taxonomy (NCBI): domain Eukaryota; kingdom Viridiplantae; phylum Streptophyta; class Magnoliopsida; order Aquifoliales; family Aquifoliaceae; genus Ilex; species Ilex aquifolium. Next base: position 14,154,189 of record OX637409.1, read on the forward strand.
GCCAAATTTACCTCCATCAGCTACCCCTTAGCTCAGACTAGTAGGGAGTACACCAACACATTGATTATATTCGTCCATTGGAGGGAGTAACAATGCTCGCTTGGTATACTCAACCGCCAAAGAGCCGTTGCGGGCCCTGTATATAAGGATATCCCACCTTTTTCTCTAATTGTCTTCGGGAACCTCTAGAATTCTGTAAGCCTTCAATTCCTTGCCCTAATCTCTTCTCGCTTGTTTATTTTAACATGTGTCTTCACTTTGGATTGCATAGGTTGGAGCCACATATTTCAATTCCATTTTTACCATTTATGCTTCTTAAGGTTGAAAAGCTTTGATTTAGTGCCTCTACGATTTTTTGTGGACAAACTCATTCGTGCTCGTCTTGCCTTCGTGTTCGATTTATGCCTTACTTTAGCTGCTAGTAGGGTTAATCGTTCTGTTCCACCAAATCTATACATCCACCATCACAGCTTCCCAATCATGATCTCTGATTTTGATTGCCCCTCTACCGAGAAAGTCTCGGCTCTCATAGCCAAGCCAATGTTGAGAACGAGGAAGATTCCGACTTCATTCAAGAGGTTGGGTCTTTTACCTTAAGGATTAGCGAAGCCAAGAATATCTCTAACTGCTTGAATGAGAGTTTTCTTGAAGAATTTAGGGCTCATTATCTGATCCCTAGTTCTGTTCAGTTACGAGTTCCTTCTGCTAACGAGACTGCAAATTCTTTTTCCCCTGAGGATGTTTTATTTTATTAGTCCAATTTTGAGGCTGGGCTTCATTTCCCTCTCCCCTACTATATTAGCAAGGCTTTTTACCTCTTAAACCTAGTTCTTGCCCAGTTGACCCCTAATAGTTAGGGCTATCTAGTTGGTATGGGTGTCCTCCGAGCCAAAACCAATGGTATTGGTGCACAACCGTCCTTCGCTGAGCTATTGCACTGCTGCAAACTTATCCCCTGCTCAAGACAAGGTTTGGGGTGGTTCTACTTTTCAAAAAGAGAGGGTCCCCCCTTGCTAATAGGCTACTCCTCCAGTGTGAATGAGTGAAAGGACAATTCTTTTTTGTCTCCGGTTCTGGTTGGGAATTCGGGCCTTCTGAAATTTTTTCTTAGAGCTTTTCCCGAGTTCCTCGAATCTGGGGAGCCCCTACCCCTGTTTCTAGTAAGTTTTGTTTTCTTTTCAGTGGGCATTTCTTGCATCCTTCATTGGATTCTTATATCTTTCTATCTGTGTAGGCAAGTCAACTCCTCTATCTTCTGACTCTAGGGTGCGGATTAAACTAGTGCTTGATTTCCCAACCAAGGACTTCTCCCAACTTGTAATGGACCAAGCTTTTTCTGAGTGTCTTTTGGGGCCCCTTATTGGTGGCTCTACGGAGTTACCCACTGTTACCTCTCCTTTGAAAGGTATAGACCTCCCTTTGCTTTGTTTTTTTTTTTATTACCTTTGCCACTTTAACCTTGTGTAATTCTTTCAACAATAGCTCCTAAGGTTATTGACCGAAAATCTCTTCAAGTTGTTGCAACTAGGAAAGCTTCTGAGACCAATCCCCTTCCCCGCAAGTGACCAAGGATGTCACTCCGGGGGAAGAAAGTGCCTCCCTTTTCTGATCCTCTTCCAAAATATTATCCTGTGGCTAAGACCTCTTCTGGTGGCAGCTTTCTCCAGATGGCTGCTGGATCTACTGGGTTGATCTCTCTAGAAGAAGCTCCCATTTCCCCTTTGCTGGTCAAGGGGAAAGGTAGTGCATCTGAGGTTGCCAAGGAGAAACGTACATCAATCATTTCTCGTCACCCAACAGTTGTTCCTCATGCCATATGGGGTGACGTGGAGGAAACTATGACCAGGCTTCATCAATTTGTCCACAAAGATGAGCTGCAAGCTGCCTTTGATTTGGGAATTTCTTGGGTTACCAAGAACTTAGCTCTTATTGTTGGACAGGTAAGATTTTGGCTTATCCATTTTTGTTTTTCCTAGTATCCTAGGCTAAACTCTCTTCCTTTTCCAGCTTGCTATTTTTAAAATCAGTCTCTCCTATTTTGCATTGGGTGAGAAGAAATCATCTGAGAAAGAAACTCAATCCCTTTATTCTCAGCTCAAAGCAAAGGAGGTAGAGTTATCTTCCAATAATAGGGATGTTGTTCTTTGCAAAGAGGCTGCTAAAAGTTTCCCACCAGCTCTTCTCTATCGAGAAAGACAGGGACAAGGTTGTTAAGCTCAATTGTGACCTGCAGTCCAAGTTGAACTGGGTTATGGTAGAACTAATAGAGTTCTCTGTAAGGAACAAGGATCTGGAGGAACAGAAAGAAGCCCTTTCTCGGAGAGTCTCAGAATTTTCAGTCTCTATTGGGCAAAAGAAGCTAAACTAAAAGCTGCTGGACCTCAAGCCCTGTCCACATATCAAGACTCCAAAGAATTCAAGGAGGAGTTACTGGAATACTATGTTGATGGGTTTGAGGAATTCCGAAGGCGAGCTCAACAACAGTTTCTTGAGCTAGATTTTTCTTCCCTTAAGGCTGGTGAGGATGTAACTCCAATAGTTGTAGACAGCAAAGAGGTTAATGATGGCAAAGCGGGGAGCTCGACTCCAATGGAAGAACAATTAGCTCTGGCTAATACTAATAATCCCTTAGGTGAGGTTTTTGCCTCTGTTCCCACCTTGCCCCCTGCGGATCCTACTTGCTGATGTCCCAATGTAACCCCTGAGGCATTAATGCAAAAATTGGATTTGATTGTTTTTTTATTGGATTTTAGATTCGAATGAACCTAATTAACTTTGTGGCCCAAAAGAATAAGTCTTCGAGTTGGTCTGGCCCCTTAACGGGTACAACCCAAACCCAAAAGGATACGTCTTTCCATTTTGTTTAGCCTCTTAGTGGGTATAACCCTAATGATGAGCTCAGGTGTTGAAACGACGTGTAGTTGACAGTTATCCTTGCCTTAACTACTCTGCCGCCAAAGGGAATGAATGTCTATCGCTTCAAATCCAGGACCTCTTGGTTTTCGGTCACGTTATCACCTAAGTACTGGTGTACTGCGTTTAAACCTATTTAAGGGATAGAGGCTTATTTCTATTTAAGCCTTTTCAAAGCCCCATACTCCTAATCATTTCATCTTCCAAACATATTCTCTTTACTTCTTCTTTATGGATGCCCAACGCCAAGAGAGAACTTTCAAGAAGTGTGCCGCACTGTTCATGGAGCCTGCCTGGGCCAACTTGCTGGTCCCCAGCATTATGACGGTGGTAGATTTACTAACCATTAGAGAGCTCTATGGGTTTCCCGCTACGATCCAGTTTCGGGTCCCCACACCTGACTCCCCCTATAATAAAGTGTTTTACTATTAGGGCCTACTTCTTTGAGGATGCCTTCGAAGTAGGCCTCTCGTTCCCCTTCTCCCCCTTTGTGAGAGTTGTTCTTCACTTCTTTAATTTATGCCCTGTCTGCATCTCCATGGAGGGGTGGGGCATTATTACTAGGGTGATTAGGGGTGCAACTCGGGCCGGTTAATGTGTCAACCCTAGCCTAACCCTAGGTATATAATTTTCAACCCTAACATTAACCCTAACCATACCTCAACCCGAAGTACTCTACCTGAGTACTGCCCAAGTCTAATTCGGATGAGCTCGGGTTGAATTCGGGGTGATTTTAGGTTAAAATTTGGGTTGGACTGGGTTTAGGTTACTTAATTCGGGTGCATTTTCGGATTCGAATTCGGGTTGGGTTTTTTCAAGCCCAAACTAAGTCTATTGTTCTAAACCTGGTACATATATTACATAATATTCACCTAAATTAACAACAAACAACTTCAATCAAATTTTTAACATAAAAATCATGGTATTAAGAACTCAATGTTTGAGATAATGTAACCAAAACCAAAACTCAATGTTTAACATAAAGATATAATAGTCAAATTACACAAACATAAACAGAACACAAAATAAGAAAATTAAACCAAATGACACAGCCACTGCCCACTGCCTAATGACACAGCCACTGCACACTGCCACCACAGCACATCCACTGCCCACAAGAAGCACTTACACCTAGTCTCATTTTCACTTATCAAAAGAATAAGATTAAAGCAATAAATGAGTAGAAGAGAGGAATACTACGTGCTAAAAATCCTTTTTTAAACATGAAGCAAAACAGATGAATCTCCAATAACCGAACTTGCACTATCATCCACGAACACTACAAAATAAAGAAGTGCAAGAGCTTTAAGAAAGACAAATAGATCATATAAATAGAATATGACAATATGTTACAAAAATACCTTTATCCATCTTTTCCATATCTTCTAACTTTTCTTCTATTTGAACAGGGGATGAATTGCTCCTTAGCCAATCTTGGGCACAAATCAAACTCTCAACAATCTTTGGAGTTAAAGAACTAAAAAATGGATCAAGCACACGACCTCTGGTGCTAAAAGTGGACTCTGAAGCCACATTTGATATAGGAATTGCTATATCACGTGCCATGTGAGAACGCACACGATATGAAGAGGCTTTTTCTTTCCACCATTTCAAAATATTGAAAGTTTGTCTTGATTCATTCTCAAACTCAACGGCATCGTCCAAGTAACATTCTAACTCTGATTTAATGAATTTGGTTTGCTCCATTTCTAAGAACTTATCCCAATCCACTATATCATCATCAAGTACAACATTTGGATCATCCAAAATATCTTCTCCAAAATTAATGCCTTCTTTTGACGCATCACCATTCTTTATTGAAGCTAATTCAACCGATCAGTAGTATTGATACAAATTATACAACACAACTTTCACCTTTTCAATCAACTCATCAACCTCATCATGAGTATAAACTTTTGAAAGTTTATATCTCAAAAACGTCAACTTGTAACAAGGATCCAACACTACCGCAATGAGCAATAATGGATTAATTTTGTCACGATCATAATACTTCTTAAACTTCAACATCATTTTTCTTGACATCTCACGAAAGAATGCATTGTCACTACTCAAGTATTTATGTAATAATACATGGATCCTCATCATTAAATGAAAATAAATGTTAGCAATGACATATTGTGACCCCGAACACGCTTTGTAACAAGATAAAATTGTTCCAAACATTTATGCAAGTTCTTTTCTACCAACCAATCATCATTAGTAGGAGTCTCATTCTTAAGTCCAAGTGTGAAACTTCAATCTTGCTCTTCCAACTGCTCAAAATATTTTTGGTACTCCAGAGCGGTGTCGAGCATATAAAAAGTAGAGTTCCATCGTGTTGGCACATCCAAACACAAAGATTTCTTATATGGAATCTTCTCAATATCCACACACTTCCTAAACATTTGATAACGGGAAGGGGAACTCCTAACATATTTCACACCATCGCGAATGGGAACAATAACACTGTTAACTTCATCAATTCCATCCCTCACAATTAAATTTAAAACATGCCCAAAACACCTAACATGAAGCAAAGTACTATCTAACAACAACCCATTGCATTTGGTCAACCTATTTTTCAAAGATATGGTTGCGACATCATTAGAACTTGCACTATCTATGTTCAATGTATTCACTTTATCAATCCCCCACCCTAATAAACAAGTCTCCATAGATTGTGCAATAATTTCACCACAATGTGGGGTTAGAAGCACACGGAAGTTGATGATTCTCTTTTGTAAAATTCATTATTTATCAATGTAATGCGTTGTGAGACACATATACCCAAGGTTTTGAATGGAAGTCCACAAATTAATGGTGAGACAAACATGTGATGCAGAGGATTCAAAGACTAATTTTAATTTTTTCCTTTCAGTTTCATAAATGTTGATGCAATCTTTGGTGATTGTAGTTCTTGACACCAAATTAAGCCTTGGTTGCAATACATTAACAAGCCTTTTAAAACCATCTTTCTCCACAACATTAAAGGCATTTCATTAGTAATTATCATTCGAGCAATCTCTTTCTGGCTAGCTTCTTGGTCAAATTTTCAATTAGTAATACTAGCTTGACGACCACTTGCAGATGAAAATTAATGAATGTTTGAGTAGGGTCTTTATTATTTTCACATTTTGGACACCTGCCTAAGTGTCGTCGAAGTGTACTAGTTCCTTGTGCACTAGAATAATGAAACGTCTTTTTTGCAATGGTTGATTCTACCTGATCAGGTTTTGACCCATCTTCTTTTTTAATTTTTGTGAAATCATGCCAAACATCATATTTTTCAACATAAGTTTTTCGGCATTTGGGACTTACTGAGTTCCACTCAATAGGGTTGTCAAAAGCAGGCTCAGACGCAAGATTAGCCACAGATTCTCCATTTGTCCCCCCCATTAGTGACATGTATTGATTTACTGTGTCATAAAATCAAAGAACATAACAAGGTTAAATGAAATTTATGTGCTAAAAGTGAAATTTTAGGTCATTTTAATAGTGATTTGCTTCTTAGGTCATTTTAATAGACAGACATCAGTGAGCATTTTTCTTAAGGAAAAAAATTATTGGTTACTTAAAGGAATTACAATGCGAGTATTTAGAAATACTGTTTGGTAGCTTAGTTATATTACTGTTTCATATGAAAATAAAATCAAAATCTAAAAATTAAGTTTTACACTTGAAAAAATCTGAAATTAAAAATGAAATCAAAATCTAAAAATAAAATTTTGCACTTGAAAAAATCTAAAAATGAAAATGAAATCCAAAAATTTTGCAGTTGAAAAAAATCTTAAAAGAAAAATGAAAACTAAATTTTACATACTAGGTCTTACACTTGAGAGAGGCACAGATCTAATCTGAGATGAGATCAATGAAAGGAAGGCTGAGAGAGATACTAGATCGATGTAGACTGAAAAGAGGCGCAGATGATAGATCTGAGAGCCTTAAGTCGCTTGACTGCATGAGGCCTAAGAGAGGGAGCAAGAGAGAGAGGCTGAGATAGGGAGACTGAGAGAGGGAAGAGTGACAACTAATAAGTGAGAGGGGGAGGCTAAGAGTGGGGTCTGAGACTCTGAGTGAAGAGGAGGCGCTGAAGTGAAGTGAACATGACTAACCCTAGTTGACTAGTTGTATTGCTATTCAAAAATGAAAATTGATTTATATATTTATGTTTAATATTTGGGTTGAACCCGATTTAATATTTGGGTTGAACCCAATTTAACATTCAGGTTCAGCCCAATTTTAATATTCGGGATGAACCCGGCAACCTGATGCCCCAACCCGGGTACTGCCCGAATTCAATTCGGGATTGTGTTTTTCTACCCAGGCCCAACTCAAGTATTAAAAATCTCAAACCAAGCCCTATTTTTCTTCAGTTAGGCTCGAGTTGAATTTGGGTTGGCCCACCCAAGTTACACCCCTAGGGATGATGGCTATCTAGCACTTGGCTGGATTAGGCCATTCTCCAATGATGGTGAAATTTGCTAACATTTTTCACCTGGTGCCTAATGACCATGGTTTTTATCATTTTCTTTGAAGGGGGACATGTCAGAACTCATCTCCGAGCTTCTCCATCCTCATTTTGGATGGGAAGGGAGGTTTTTCCTTGTCTTAGGGGAGGTTGGGAGTTCGAGGGGGTTGTAGGAGCTAGTCCGAGGATTCCCCGGCTCTGGTATCTTCCTAATAATGCAGGTAAACCTTGTTCTGGCTTCTTTCAGCCATACACTTTTTGCGTTGTCATCTTTTTGTGACTCTTATATTTTGCAGAGAAGAGGCCTCATTTGAGTCCAAATGGACGGGCAAGGATCGCCCGGACTGCTGAGGAGGGTCCTAGACCTCTCAGAAATTTAATCACCCCTGAGAGGCTTGCATTCTTGGGCCTTGGTCCTCCTCTGGGGATTGCGAAGGTGATCCCTTACGACAGTGAGGGACCGGCAGTAGCTTCAGTGGATGATGATGCAGAACCGCTACAAAGCCTGTAGTTATGATTACTGCCTGGGAGAAGCAAAGCTGGGATCAAAGGTCTCCCTCAGCAAAGAAGCACCATTAGGGGCTCGATTGATTAGCAAGGAAGAGCCAAGAAGCTTCCTTGCTACTCTTTTTTTTAAAAATTATAAATTTGTATATCTCATGAGTCGAAAATTTTTGACTTTGAATACTATCTGTATTCGTATTGATATCCTTTCTACCCCCTGTATTTTGGCGGAATTTTAATCTTATAAAGGACATTGCTTCTCGGATATTTCCATTTTGTCTTCTTTTGTTGGAATATATTGGCTTATTCCGAGTTGAATATGGGTTTGTAAGACCCAATCGTGCTTCTGTTAAGTCAAGTAGACTTAATTCAAACTAGTTGAGGGCTTGTAAGTCCCAATAGCTCTTTTGTTAAGGAGACTCAATTTGAGCTAGTTAAGGCTTGTAAGAACTAGTCGTGCTTCCGTTGAGTCAAATAGACTCAATCCGAGCTAATTAGGGGCTTATGAGTCCCAATAGTGTTTCTATTGAGTCAAGTAGACTCAATCCGAGTTATTTGAGGGCCTGTAAGTCCTAATAGCACTTTTATTGAGTCAAGGAGACTCAATCCAAGTTAGTTGATGGCCTGTAAGACCTAATAATACTTTTGTTGAGTCAATTAGACTTAATCTGAGCTAGTTAAGGGCTTGTAAGTCCCAATAGCACTTCTATTGAGTCAAGGAGACTCAATCCAAGCTAGTTGACTGCTTGTAAGTCCCAATAGCACTTTTGTTGAGTCAAGTAGACTCAATTCAAGTTAGTTGAGGACTTGTAAGTCACAATAGCACTTATATTGAGTCAAGGGGACTCAATCTGAGCTAATTAAGGGCTTGTAAGAACTAATAGCACTTTTATTGAGTCAAGGAGACTCAATTCAAGCTAGTTGAGGGCTTATAAGATCCAATACTGCTTCTGTTAAGTCTAGTAGACTCAATCCGAGCTAGTTGAGGGCTTATAAGTCCCAATAACGCTTCTGTTGAGTCAAATAGGCTCAATCTGAGCTAGTTGAGGGCTTGTAAGTCCCAATAGTGCTTCTGTTGAGTCAATGGACTTAATTCGAGCTAGCTGAGGGCTTGTAAGACCCAATCGTGCTTATATTGCATCAAGTAGACTCAATCCGAGCAAATTGAAGGCTTGTAAGTCCCAATAGTGCTTTTGTTGAGTCAAATAGACTCAATTCGAGCTAGTTGAGAGCTTGTAAGTCCCAATAGGGCTTATGTTGAGTCAAGTAAACTCAATCCGAGCTAGTTAGGAACTTTTAAGTGCCAATCATGATTTCGTTAAGTAGACTCAATTCGAGCTATTTGAGGGCTTGTAAGTCCTAATAGCTCTTTTGTTGAGTAAAGTAGACTCAATCCGAGCTAGTTGAGGACTTGTAAGTCCCGATTATTGAGTCAGGTGGACTCAATCCGAGTTGGCTGGGAACTTGTAAAGTGTACTTGCACACTATAAGAAATAAAGAACTGTATTTTATTGCTAATACTGTTTTATTCTTGACGCTAGTAGAAGTAAGTTTAGTACTGATTGAATTTTTTCAAGTGCTCTACACTCCAAGGATGTGGTAGTTTTACTCCTTCCATAGTCTCTAGATGATAAGTCTCTGGCCTCACTATCTTTGTGACTTGGTAGGGTCCTTCCTAGGTTGCTCCCAACTTCCCTTCTCTTGGGCTCTTCGTGGCTAGCGTAACCTTTCTAAGCACTAGATCATTGAGTTGGAACCGCCTGGGTTTTACCCATGCATTGAAGTACCTGGAGACTTGTCATTTGTATGCTTCAATTCGTATCGGAGCAACTTTCCTCTTTTCCTCTAGCAAATTAAGGTTGTTTGCCAGTAAACGATCATTCCCGCTAAGATCCAACTCTTTGGTCCGATCAGTTGCCATCCTAATTTGTGTCAGAATGACTGCTTCTATGCCAAAGGCTAAGGAGAAGGGAGTTTCCCCAATTGGCACCCTTATAGTGGTTCTGTATGCCCACAATATACTTGGAAGCTGGTCCACCCAAAGTCCCTTTGACTACTCAAGTCGTGTTTTGTATATTTCGGAGCAAGGTCCAATTAGTTACCTTTGTCTGTCCATTCGCTTGCAGATGGCCAGGGGAGGAATAATGATTGTGGATTCCCAACTGGGAGCAAAATTCTCTGAATTTTTCGTTATCAAACTTCTTTCCATTGTCGTTGATTATAACAATATGGTTGCCAATGGTTCTGCTTCCACCCATTTTGTGAAGGAATCTATGGTGACTATTGCATACTTATTTTGTCCCTTTCCCACCGGGAGTGGCCCCACAATATCAATGCCCCATTTAGCAAATGGCCAAGGGCTTGTGATTGGAGTAAGTGTCTGAGCAGGGAGCCTTGGGACAGTTGCAAACTTTTGGCATTTTTTGTATTTTCGCACGTAGTCTAGGGCATCTTTTCTCATGGTGGGCCAAAAGTACACTTATCTAAAGATCTTCTGAGCCAACAAATTTCCTTCGAAACGGTTTCCACATATTCCTTCATAGATCTCCTCCATGACATAGGAGGACTCAGCTGGGGCTAAATATCTAAGATAAGGAAGAGAGTAACGTCTCTTATAGAGTACTTCATTTAAGATTACGTATCTTGAAGTTCTCATTCACAGCTTTCGAGCTTGCTGGGTCTCTCGAGGTAGTGTTCCTTGTGAGAGATATGCCATAATCTCGTCCATCTAGCTTGGCTCTTGCTGAGATGGGTTGATGTTGATGTAGGCAGTGCTCGGCTCTGGTAAGAATTCTATTGATATAGTTCTGGTGAGGCTATTAGAAAGTGCGGAGGCTAGACGAGCCAAAGAATCTGCATTGGAATTTTGTGATCTTGACACCTGAGTAATGTCAAAGTGCTCGAAGCACGCAATCTTCTCTATTGCCATCTTCAAATAAAGGCTCATTCTTGGGTCTCTAGCTTCATAATCTCCTTGAAGCTGCCTAACCACAAGTTGTGAGTCGATGTATACCTTCAGGATCTTTACCACCAATGCTTGGGCAAGTTGGAGCCCTAAAACTAGGGCCTCGTACTCTACCTCATTGTTTGAAGCTTTGAGCCCGAAGGGTAGCACATAATCAATTTTTTCATCGATGGGTGAGATAAGAATTAAATCAGCTCATCCTCCTTTTGAATTGGACGAACCATCCATGTACATCTGCCATTCCCCTATCTGCACAGCTGCTCATCAAGTATTGGTGCTTCCTGAGTAAATTCTACTAATAGGTCAGCAACCATTTGCCCTTTTACCGCCGTTTGGGGAACAAACTAGATGTCAAATTCCCCTAGATCGATGTACCATTTTTCCAGGAGTCCGGACATTTCTGGTTTTCGTAGGACCTAGCATAAAGGTATATCTATGAGTAAAATGATTGGGTGGGCCTGGAAGTATGGCCTTAACTTCCTAGAGACAATTACCAGCGCAAAGGCAACCTTCTCCATAGTTGGATATCTAGCTTCAGCTCCTCTTAATGTTCTATTCACATAGTAGACTAGGTGTTGGATCTTTTCTCGTTGGCTCACCAAAACTCTACTAGTTGCCTCATGTGTCATAGCAAGGTAGAGATACAACGGCTCGCCCTCCCCCGGTCTCACCAATACTGGTGGCTTGCTGATGTATTCCTTGAGTGCTTGGAAGGCGTCTTCGCATTCTGGAGTCCACTCAAAGGCTTTTCTGAGGACTTTGAAGAATGGGAAACGCTTGTCACTAGCTTTGGAGATGAACCTATTTAGGGTTGTAACTCTCCTAGTAAGTACCTGAACTTCTTTGGTACTCTATAGGGATCTCATCTCTACAAGCACACAATTCCTCTTTGGGCCACCATGAACCCTAAGAATTTCCCCGAGGATACCTCGAAAGCACATTTTGCAAGGTTCAGCTTCATATTGAATCTTTTGAGGATGTCAAAGATATTTCTCAACTGTTCAATGTGCTCTATAGCTTGGAAGCTTTTGACGAGCATGTCGTCAATGTATACTTCCATTGATTGACCAATGAGCTCCTAGAACATGTGTTTGACCAACCGTTGGTAGGTGACCACTGTGTTTTTGAATCCAAATGGCATGACCTTGTAGCAATAGGTCCCTTCCTTTGTTAAAAAAAAAGGTCTACTCCTGGTCTTGCTCATACATCATAATCTGGTTATACCCCGAAAATGCATCCATGAAAGATAGCAATTCGTAGCCAGTGGTGGTGTCGGCCAATATGTCAATCCTCGGTAACAGGAAGCAATATTTTGGGTATGCTTTATTCAAATCAGTGAAGTTCACACATAGCCACCACTTTTCATTGGTCTTTTTCACTAGTACCACGTTGGCTAGCCACAGTGGGTACTGCACCTCGTTGATGGATTTTGCCCATAAGAGCTTTGTTACTTCTTTTAAGTTCGTTTTGGGGTGAAAATTCGACGCTTTTGTTGAATTGACTTGAAGTTGGGATTAACATTCAGCTTATGGACGATTACTGTCAGGTCAATTCTAGTCATGTCTGACTACTTCCAAACGAATACATCCCTGTTGGACTTGAGGAACTCTATTAATGAGACCCTCCAGTTCTCTTCCAGCATTCTTCCAATGAAGGTAACCTACTCAGGTGAATCCCCAAGTTGTATAGATTCCAAATCTTCTACAGTCTACAGGGGTTCCTGCTCTTCCTTATGATTCAGGGAATCTATTTGAAGAGTTTCCTACTGCTTTCCTCTCATAGAGGATACATAGCATTCACGGGCTGCGACTTGATCTCCCCGCACCTCCCTAACTCCTTCTTTGGTTGGAAACCACAGGAGGAGGTGGTAGGTTGATGGTACCTCCCTCATCACATTGAGGCTCGGGCGACCTAAAATGACATTATACGCTGAGGGGCATTCTAGAACCAGAAATTTTTTCATGATTGTGGTTTGTCGCGGTGTTGTCCCAGCCATAACTGGTATGATAATAGATCCAATTGAATGGGCCTTCTCTCTTGAAAAATCGAAAAATGGTGAGTGTACAGGAGCTAGCTTGTCTCTGCCAATGTTTAGCCTATCAAAGGCTGGGGCAAATATGATATCCTCCAAACTTCCACTATCGATCAAGACCCTTTTTACTAAGTAGTTGGCGATCGTTAAAGTGACCACCAAGTTATCATCATGCGGGTACTGGATTCCTCTTAGATCTTCTTCAGAGAAGGTGATTGGAGGTTAAACCCGGGGTTTCTTCCTTGGGTTCAACAAACACACCTCTAGCTTGTCTAATTTCGCTTTTCGTGCATTCGCTCGTCTAGCGGAACTACTATCTTCACCTCTTGCAAAGCCTCCGGAGATCACCGAGACTTCTCCGATAGGCTGTTGGTGTTGTACCTCACCACAGGGAGGATGGGCTTCATTCCTTTCTTGACAGTGGCGCTCTATGTACCTCCCTAAATGGCCCTTTTGGATCAAATCTTCGATCTGGTCTTTCAAAATCTAACACTCGTTAGTGTTGTGATCATGATCTCGATGAAAGCGACAATATTTGTCCCTAGACCTCCTATTGGGAGGAGTTTCATCTTCTCAGGCCATCTAAGTACCCTCTCATCCTATATTTGGCAAAGGGTCTTCTCCACATAGGTGTATCTCTGAACCAGCTCGTTGGTTCATGGACCCAATCGTTCCCTTGCGCTTACCCTTTCGGTGAGGTTCTTCTTAGGTCTACGTGTCTCTCCTTCCTAACTATCGGATCTCACCTTCTCTTATTATCCCTCCGGTCCTCCCACTTGTCTTCCTAGTTTTTTTGAGTTAGAAGGGTGTCTTCAGTGTTCATGTAACATTGTGCTCTCGCCAAGAGCTCGGGCATGGAAGAGGGTGGCTCTTTGGAAAGTGAAAAGAGGAACTGAGAGGGCTAGAGGCCTGATAAGAAGGCAGTCATGGCCACCTTATCATCAACATTGTCAATCTATAATGACTCTATTGTAAAGCGATTTATGTATTCTCGAAGTGTTTCATTCCTGAACTGCTTAATATTGAGAAGATAGGTCGAAGGTTGTCTGTGAGCTCGTCCACTGATGAAATGCGATATAAAGGATGTGCTTAACTCCCCAAACATGCTAATCGAGCTCATCTTCAGCTTTTTAAATCAATGCCTCGATGTCCCTTTGAGTGTGGTAACAAAGGCTCGGCACATAATCTGGTCTGGTACGCTATACATCATCATTAGAGACTTATAAGCCTCGAGATGATCCAATAGATCCTTGGTTCCATCAAACACTTCCATAGTTGGCATTTTAAACATCTCTGGGAGAGGGTAATTTGCCACATCTTGTGAAAATGGTGACTCAGTATGCTAAACCAGAGCCTCGATGGCCTCTTAAACTCGGGCTTTTACCATATTTATGACATTTCCTATTTTTTTCATTTACTTCTCGGAACATCTGCTCCCATCGGTCATCATTCTAGGGACAAGACACCTTTTCTTCACTTAGGTCATCTCCTTGATTATCTATAGCATGCTCCTTGGCCTGTGATTGCTCCAAGTGCTCGAAGATCTGCTGGTTTTGTTTCTTCAGATCTTCAATAGCTTTCTCCAATCTTTTAATCTTTGCAGATTCTTTTTCTGGTGGTGGTGCATTCCTTCATCCCGTAGTGTGGGAGTTAGGACATTCTTGCATCTGATCTACCGCAAGATCTTTGGATGCTCATGATTGTCATGGGATTCTTAATGTTGGAAATCAAGTCGTTCCCACAAACAGCGTCAACTATTGATCCCCAAAAAAGGGCTTAAAGAGAGATGATAACTTGCAATCATCGACGAGCACCTGCATAGAAGTCGAGGACCAGAAGAGCTCCAGTGGTCGACCCTCCAATAATAAAGTCAATAAACGATTGATATGGGAGAAAGTATTCAATTGGGAAAAGGTTTACTTACCCTGGACACAACTCCCTTCTCCCTTTTATAAGCCCAAACTCTATTATCGTTGGAGCCTTGTAGCTGCTTTTCAAATCAGGCGGCAAAGAATGTGGAAACGGCTTTCCCAAATACATAGAGTTAGTTTGAGCTAAAAAGAGGGGATATGGGTGAGCTACCTATGGTTGCAGCTCGGTCTTCGCCATGGCCCTCACCCCTCGTGCCTTGCTTGTGACTAGTAGGCACATGTTAGTCACGTGTTTGTCTTTAGCCAAATTTACCTCCATCACACCCAATATTTACTCCAATTCTATGCCAGCATAGAGAGCAAGATTTATTCAATCCATCTTTTCCATTATACATTCACACCGGTTATGAAGAATGCTACGCATCCCAAAACTTTCACCAAATTTTAGTTATTAAATCAACGTAATTGTGTTCATTTACAAGTTGTTTTCTTCAGATCCACTAATCCATACACTGTTCATTTAGTAAAATAAAATTTGAAAAGAATTTGGATCATACACATCATTACTCTTTGGCCACTTCAAATCCATTTTTGCTAATCACATTAAATTTTGGAGAGAAAATTTTCTCTAACACCAACAATTATTTCCGAGTCATGTCATAAACTTTCGATCAATTTGCACGGAAAACCTAATTACTTCAGTTTGAACCAAAATATAAGATTTCATCTGTATAATTTTATCAATATATGCATAGAAGCATTTGCTATTGAGGCTAATCACAAGAGTTAAGTAAAAATTAAAACTAAAAGAATGCTATCGTGTCTAAAGTCACTTTACAATTTAAAATAAATCGTCAATATAAATAATTTTTACTGGTGTTTTAAAATCCGACCCAGTCTGAGTTAAATCGAAAACCAGGTGACCCATACCCTAAACTGGGCCGGTTCAGTGTTTAGATCCTTCGAGCAAAAAATTCGGACAAAACCCATTGAAACGGGCAATTTTTGGTTAAATCGTTCGAATCGAACAGTTTTGGTTTGCCCGGCCGGTTCAGTTAAAGTCTTATAAAATCAGATTTTTTTGGCCATTTGGACATTTTTGTCCTGATTCGCTGATCAAATCTCAACACAGTAGCCCTCGCGTTGCTCATCTCCCTCGTACATTATCATCTCCTTTTCTCGAAGTCTCGATCATCACAACAATCAGCAGTCACCACCACCATCATCAACTAACCTAGGTTTGAGATCATCTCATTCTCTCTTCTCTACATTCTCAAGTCTCTATCTTCATCTCTCTCACGAGTCTCACCACTGACCGATCACCACCTCGAAAGGCAACTTGGACAGGGAGATTGCTTCTCCGATTTCAAGCTAGTTTCATGTGGGTTGCTCTTGTTTTAATTTATTTTTGTGGTGGCGAAGTATACAGGCTTACAGTTACAGAATAGTGGTTGGGGGGTGGGGGTGGGGTGGGCCAGTAGGGGTTGGGGGTTTCTCAGGTAGAGAACATGCGTTGTTTTCGCATATGGCTTTTTCTTTTTTTTTTGGGTATTATGCAACCTATTGACTATTTTGGTTCTCATGTGTATATAATACAATAGATCTGTGTTTTTCTAGATCAGCATTTTCTCTAATGGCTCTACCAAACTTTATAAATTATCTTGAAAATTGGATGCATTAGATACATGTCGGATAATTTTTGGGTGTTTGATTGATCTCATGTACATTAATGATGTTATTTTTATAAATATATTATTTTTTTACCATATTTATTATTATTATTTTTTATTTTTTATTTTTTATTTTTTTATTATATCACTGGTTTGACCAATGACTCAACTGTTGAACCAGTAACCCATTGACTCAATCCCATTGCTGGGTTCATGTTTGAGATGGATTTTAAAACTATAGTTTTTACATAATTTGCTTCAATTAAATAAATTAAAATCTTCCTCCAAAAATAGTAGCCCAAGAAAATTTCACTCTGTCTATAAAACTCATAATAATACATATCAATTATCATAATGTCCCATACCACCACAATTTAATTTTATTTCCGCCACAATCATCATACATCACAACATAATTCTATACCCAACCATCAATTAATATCAAACCATACATATACTCATAACCGTGTGTAATTAATTCGCTGCACTAAATACGGAACAAATAAAACACATGGAAACTGTACACACAAAACACACGTGCACAAAGAGAGAAACAACTTCCTTCAACTTCATCTTCTTTGAAGCTAGGAGTTACCACCACACATATGTTTCATTGGAATGGACTTTAACCCGTATTTGAAGGCACGATATAATTCAAAAAAAAGTGAACACGGATCTTGAACACTATCAACAAAATCAAAGAAGAAAAACAAATACTGTACATCATCGTTGATTCTCAATTTAGTTGGTCGGTTGTAAATATCAAGGAGCGCATGCACAAATTTATGTGCGAGTAGTGACATCTAGGTATTTCTAAGTTCTAACTAATTCAATTTGGGATGTATCTTATTATTATAGATAGCGATAACTCATACCTAAAAGTACTGTGTAATTCATAAAAACATCGAATATTGACTGTAGACTCAAAAAAAATCGAACATTGATTGTGGACTCAAAAAAAATCAAATATTGAACATAGACACGCATTAAGCTGAAAAGCTAAATTGCCTCCTTAACACAACCACATTTTGCATATATGTTTAACCAAGTATTACCAATATGAATATTCTCGTAAAGACATTATATTATGCTGAATAAAAAAATCGTCTATATTTAATCAAAATATTTTTTTGTTCTTTTACACAATTTTGACAAAGTTTGAAATTTTCCTCTAAAAATAGGACATCAAGAAATATAGACAACCTATAAAATGCTAATTACACAGTAATATAGACAACCTACAAAAGTATTATTCAAAGCATACTTTAATCGTATATCATAACTATCAATCAAAGAACACTTTTCGACGTGCAGAAACGGTAACTATCACCAAAGTATCAGTAATGAAATAAGAAAAATAAAGAAAAATAATATGGGTTACAGAATAGAATGAGCAAAAAATTGTGGTAAATTTCACCTCATTCTTTGTTGTTTCAATCGAAAGCTTATTTAGTTGTTTACCAAAAAGCAAGCCACTGTCAAAGAAAAAAACAAAGATCATAGAACACTAACGTCAATTCAATATCACAAACGAACTATGAAATTATACAACGAATTAGCCAAAATTCTAAAAAGATTTGAGAACTTACTATCCATCCATAACCCCGCAAATCAACACCTTCAACATTGGTCTTTTTTATCAACATCTCCAATGAACCAAAACTCAAATTTTAATCAAACTCTATGGTGCCGTTTGGTACCCTTCTGTTTTTTTTTTAAATTTTATGGCCAAAAAAAAGGCGTTTGGTGAATGTTTTCATTTTTTTTAACTGCTCCGTTGTGAAAACAAGGCTAAAATATGGAAACATCCAAAAGAATGTTTTTGAAAACATCAAAAAACCAAAAGAGGCTGACAGTCTAACCCAATTTAATGATTTGCACCGGTTGGGGCTGGGGCTGGGGCTGGAGCTCCTAACGGTCTCTGTTGTAGCGGCTTCTGTAGGAGTGGCTTGTTTGCATTTACTTATCCTGCTGCTTGATTGGTCTTTGTTGAAAACAATGGGCAGTTATTTTTGAAGTGCCCGAAACCTCCACATGCGAAGCATTGACGTGGATCAATGTCTGCTCTCTCCGGTACGCCTCCAACTCCTCGAGCTATCTGAAGTCTCTGTCCACCCGCCTGGTCTGGGCGACGGTATGGTGCCGCCCTCTGTACTCCACTGCCACTAGCACCCGTCCGGATCGGACCTCCCCTCATGAAGTTCTGTCGTTTCTAGTTGTCCTCCGTATCTCTCTCCACCAGTGCAGCTCTGTCAACAATATCCCCATAATCCCGAATCTTGAGAGCCACAAGCTTCTCCCTGATAGCAGGCCTCAAGCCCTGCTCAAAGCGTTTGGCCCTCTTGGCCTCGGTAGATATGAACTCTGTGGCATAACGGGATAGCTCATCAAACTTTCCCTCATACTCCGTCACCGTCATGCTACCCTATAGTAGAGCGAGAAAATCTGCACTCATCTTGTCTCGGACCGATTCAGGGAAATACTTGTCTTTGAAGATTTGATCAAACTCCTCCTAGGTAAGAGCATCCGTGTTCCTCCTTCTCTTCACTGAGTCCCACCAATGATCTGCCTCCCCCCCTCTAACAAATATATAGCTAATCCGACCTGAAGATCCTCGGCAACTCTCATGCCATCACACATCTTCTTCACCCGGTGAATCCATCTATCTGCATCCACGAGGTTAGAGCTTCCTTGGAAGGTAGGTGGGTGTTGGCGTAAGAATTCTCGAAGAACTACCATCCTTCGATTTTCGTCCCCGTTGCCTGGTTCCTGAGCTAAGGGATGAACCCTACCATTGTGGTTGTTGTTCCCATTTTGGTGTTGTACCAAAGTGGTGAGCTCTTTTAAACACTGATAAATGTCATTCATGGCATCGGGAAGTGGTGGTGGTGGTGGATTTGCTTGACCTCCACGACCACGACCACATCCACGTCCACGTCCACCCTCCATCCTGCACATCAATTCACAATTTAGTTTCCTTGATGTACAAGACACCCTAACTATCACTTTAATCTAAAGCATAAAACTTGTGTAAAATTTAAATCAACAATTTATTCAACCTAGTCCTACTCCTCTAGTGGTAATCCATAACCTACAGCTCCCATGTAAGACCTAATTCCTAGGCTCTGATACCAAACCTGTAACGCCCCAAAATCCACCTTAGACGGCATTACTATCTAAAACCATTCACCTCATGAGAGCAACTAATAAAATACATAAACAAAGAACTTTCATTCATCATCCAAAAGAATAGACCAAACCATGGCCATTACATCCAAAAGAATATGCCAAAAACAAATATTATCTCACAGCGGAATACAGAAAATATTAACTTGAGCACTATTTCAAAATAAATCTCCTAGTCTATGACAAAAAGAAACAATTCTAGACATCCCCTTCTGGATCCACATGCACATCCCCTTGAGCTTCCCAGAGCACCTGCTCATCAAGTCCCAGCTCCTCTTCTAAACCAACATCTGAAAATGAATATTATTTGTAGGGGGTGAGCACTAAGCTCTGTAGGAAAATCCTCTCAAACTCAAACAAGGTTTAGAAAACATATAAAAACAAGTCGATCTCATTTCACAAATATCATATATAACTTTTGAAAGAAAACAGTGACAGTTTATCCGATCTCAAGTTTAAACAATATCCATGAAGTAATTGAAGAAGTAAAACCAATTTCTAAAATGAACAATTCCAACAATTCACCATAAACCATATCCAACCGTTGGCACAATAAGTCATAACTCACAATGTATTTCAAACCACAACTTGTATCTCAACAATAATATGTATCTCAACAACAATATGTATCTCAAGTATGATGTATGATATCGCATGAATAAACACATCGAGAATATCCTAGCCCACACACACACACCCAATCCTTTTAAGGATATACAACTTTAGGAAGGGCGTATACGAACACATTGGTAGTGACGAATCCAACCTAAGAATAGTATACTAACCCTCTGGCACAGTACCCGTGAGCGAATAGTGGTTTGGTCCTCACAAGGCACCAACCCCACTACGAGTGGTAGGAAAAATTCAAACCCGCACAGAGTAAGAAACGCATCTACCCACTCTACGATACCCGGTCAATGGCCACCCATGGTCATCCGAACATCCACAAGAGATACAATACCCAACAAATTTCCTCAAGTCACAAACAAATCCCAAAAATCCCCAAATTTTTCATATAATATTCCAATAACACAGCTTAAGAAAATAGGCATGAGATCATCATAAATACCATTTTATTGTTCAATGCAAATCACTAAAGTTTTGAAATCAAGGACAATCAAGAGAAAAATTCATTTCTCTTGAAACTAGGGTTTTAAAACAAGAAAAGAGATTTAATAGCTATTTCACCATAGCATGGTCCAAAACATGGTAATATTTACAAGAATATCAAGAATCAAGGATTTCATAGCATACATATAGGATTTAGAGTCAAAAGAATACATATATATAAGCCCTAGCCTCAATGTAAGAGAATAGGAAGAAACCCCTACCTTGCTCCTTAATTTTTGTGTGAAGAACTAGAAGATTTGATCCTTCCCACTTGAATCAACCCTTGAATTTCTTGTTTTTCCCCTTCTTTCCTTCCTCTCTAAGTCTCTCTATGGTTTGCATTGATGAAAATGGGTTGCAAATGGGAGAGAAAACACCCAAAACAAGTCTGAGTCGTGAAGCCCTCGGTTTGGTGCGTCCGGACGCATGTTTATGCTGTCCGGACATGTGTTTTTGCGTCCAAGTTTCTGCCATACGCGTCCGGACGCGTGTCTATTCCCGTCCGGACGCGGGTGATAGTATACCCTCAACTTCCAGATCAATTTTGACTTATTTAGAAGCTGATTCATTAAATTTTTGTCAAATACACTTTTGTAGAACTTGAAATCTAGTTTCTACTGTCCAAAATTCAGATCAATTGGAATTAGGAGTAAAAAATTTATGGCTAAAATACTAAGGTAATGTCAAATTCCTCCCCATCCGAATTCTTTCTAAAATGTGTTTCAACTCCGGGATACTTCATAACTTCTAATACACCCTATATTACCTCTCCCAAGTTTTCTCAATCTTCCGGATTCAATGGAAATCTTATTTTGACCTAAAAATGTTTAGAAACTTACCTAACAACCTTTTCCAAGTTTAAACGCATTCAAAACTTAAATTTCACAATCATTTTGCCTCCCTAGTATTTATTCCTATTGTTACAATCTATATGGTTCATTTTTACCTCATTACATATATAAGAATTACTAAACAATTACATTACTATATTAATATAACATGTGGGGGTTTACAGAGATATCACTTACGTGATTATAGAGGTAGGGGTTGACAACCAACTGACAAAGAGGAGTTATTCAATTACCATCACTCATCACTTCGAAATGTAATTGAACGTTGCTTTGGAGTTTTGAATGCTCATTTTCCCATTCTCAAACTAATGTCACCTTATCCCATAACCACACAAAAATATATGTCCACAGCTTGTTGTACAATCCATAACTTTATTAGAAGTCACTCTCCACAAGATCAATTGTTTATTGACTTTGAACGAATGAAAGATGTTGATGATGGTAGAGGTGGTGCAGGATCTAGTTCACAAGAACCAATTAAAATAAATATAACCTCAAGTCAATTGCATGAAAATGGCTCATGTTAGAGACGGTATTGCAGATCAATTGTGGACATCAACTCATCATTGATATATGTCTTACTTAGAATGGCATTATACTTTTTCTTCACTTTCAATATTATGTTGAACAAACTATTATGTCTAATTGGTCGTGATTAATGTTGTTGAAACAAGAATTTTGTATACATTGTAACATTTTTGTGTTGTACATGTAGGAAGTCATGAATCCATTACACAAATGTGGTGCCATGGTATGATTATATTTTTGGATTTGTTTTTTAAAAAAAGGTTTTTTGTATGAGTAATTTTAGGCCATTCATTCATTTTATAAATGTTATCACAATATTATGTCACTCTATTATCACAAGGCTCACAAATATGATGTCCCATTATTGTAAAATTAAACAAATGTATGTCAATGTAATATCAAGTGCCAAACAATTCAAAAAATAAAATGTCACTTTACCATGTCACTCTATCGCAAATTAGAAATATAGTTATTCAAACTATGTCTTCTTCATTATGGTTTAAGTTATTTTGAAAATATTAAAAAGTCACATTAATATATCACTCTATTTCACAAAAAAAAATAATAATAATAAAGTGACATTTGGATGTCACTTTACAATGTCACTCTATTTCATGTGATTCCTATACCAAATCATATGTTGTTGAATAGCATATAAAACAATAGATGTCACAAGAGAAATGTCCTCATACTAAACTAATTCACTTCTAAAATGACTGCAATACAAACAGCACCCACAAATTTAAGATAGAAAAGTGTTGATTATGAGCCAAAAGCTTCATATCATGAACTTTTTTAATGATGTCACACTTTTACAAAGTTAAACAACTATGTCAAAGAAATATTTGGGTGCCAAACAAATCAAAAAATAAAATGTCACTTTACCATGTCACTTTATCACAAATTAGGAATAAAGTCGTTCTTCCTATTTTTGTAACATTGTCTAGTTATTCAAACTGTGACTCTTTCATTATGATGTCAGTTGTTTGAAGAACATTAAAAAGTCACATTAACATGCCATTATATTCCAAAAAATAGAGTGACATTTGTATATCACACTACAAGCTCACTCTATTTCATGTGCTTCCTGTAACAAATCATATGCTGTAGCAAATCATATACAACCTTAGATGTCAAAAAAATAAATGTCCCCATACTAAACTAATCCACTCATAAAATGACTGCAATACATCAACCACCCACAAAATTAACACCAAGAAGTGCTAGTTATGAGCCAAAAGTTTCATATCATGAACGTATTTAAAAAGGTGCACAATTACAGAAAACATGCTCAATCATTTTTCAGCAAATTTGTTCCCAACGTCGTTGCGTTCATTGTACCCTTCTTCAGTCCAAGAACTTTTATGGTTCAGGAACATTATCACCATTTCTGTCCGGAACTCTCTCAATTGTGTAACAGTCCATTTTTCTTCTACTTCTTCTCCTTTTGCAAGCTTCTTCCTTATGTGGCAAACGAACACACCAAAGTCGACACTACATTGTATGTGCAGTTAATATCATTATATGCGGTGATTTCCAAAAAAAAATATGGAAATTACATACGAGTTAGATTTTTGTTGTGGACAGTTTTCACATGGTACGATGGGTAGTACTCTATCTTGTGTGTCCAAGATGGTGCCCATTGCAGTCTGAATCTCCGAAATCATTTTCTCTACATAATCTTTTTGTTACATAAACGAACTTGTTAGTTATTGAAATGTTTTGGAAAACATTAACAACATATGAAAATGGTCTTGTGGTTTACCAATATTTTTGCATCTTCGAGCCAAGCATCGAGGACACCTTTCTCCCTTGGCTTTGAAGGAGTTGTAATGTGTTCAAATCTCATTTTCAGTGTCTAACACAAGCAATGTCCACTGGGAAGGAACCTGAGAAGCTTTTTGACCATTTAAGTTCATTGAAAATACTAGGTACTGCGATTCTTGTGCAACCAATAGATGGTTGTCTATTTCCAATTTATGTGCATCTACTAGATTACCTTTAGTTACCAGAGACTACAAATTGAAATACAAGAAAATTAATATATGTTACACAAAAGACTAACAATAGTTATTCATAATTAAGTTTGAACTAACTTACCCAATAGAGATCGTTGAAGAAAAAAACACCATTGCTTAAATGTGGACGATTCGTTGTTTTCGTCCATCTCCTGCAACATATCATTCCAACAATCTATAACCTAATACAAGATATAGTTTTCCACTAAACTATAGCCGAATAACCTCAAATGATAATCATAACAAAGTTACATTATTTATTTTTTTAAAAAGATTTGGTCAATGTAATCTCACATTCAATACATCAAAAAACATATAGTGTTGTACAATTCACAGCCACCCATCAACTTAATTGCATCTTTAACATCTACATAACTTCCAACACCTCTTCTGTGTCATATTATAGTCCTACAAATGGATAACCACACCAAAACACATTAACGAAATATTGACAATAATGACTGACTAGGATTAGTCACCTTACACGTTGCATTCTAATATGAAACATGTATTAAATTCATATACCATAACAAGATATTGTGACAATATAGAGTTACACTATTTTCATCTACATATATATACATATAATTATTTTTTGGACAATTTTGATACTTACTAGTCACTTGCCAAGTCGTGGATTCGGTTCAATTTGTTGTATTCTTGAGGAGCCAATGCTTTGCAAGCTTTCCAGCACTTATAACAGTCACACTATGTTGTATCTCTAATTTTTAAATAGGAGAAATGCAATTCATTAAATTAGTCACAATATGCATTGTACCTCTATGGACTATGTTTCACAAACCTAATATAATTTTTAACAAATACAATGTTTACGTAAGCAACAAAGTTACAACATAATGTGACATCATACTAATTTCACACATACAACAAAATATTATTTGAAATTGTAGCATCATAACATTTCCTATTATAGTAAAACATCTTACAATTCACTGTATGTTGTCAATGTGTGTAAACATCACTCCACATTATCAATTGAATATAAAGGTCACTATATGATGTACCTCTATTGTTTCATAGTGTGTTACTAGGATGTCACTATCAGACCTAATTGACCCTATAAGAAGCTCAAGTTAAAAAGTCACTATATGTTGTAGTACGATGGATTATTGACAATAGGTTATCACTATATAGTGTAGCTCTATGGATTAGCTTCAGTACCATAATGTTGCATCTTACTACGTTAACACATAGTACAAAATGTTATCCATGTTGAAATATGTAATAGAGTAACTATGTTGCCTAGTTGAAAAAGAAGCATCATTTAACAAAATATGACATCTTATTATCTAATTTGGTTTTTCCAAAACACAGCAAATACACAATGCAACATTGAACATAAATTCAAATGAAATTGATTTACTTATTATCTTTGAAAACACTATCAAAAGTATGATGGATTTCATTAAAAAAAATTAACAAAACATTAAAGGTTCGGAGTTTTTGATTTTAGGTTTCTATAATGCGACATTGAACATAAAATCAAATGGAATTGTTGTATCTTATTATCTTTGAAAAAACAATAAAAACTATGATGGATTTCGTTCAAAAAAAATTTACGAAATCACTCCAAAAATTAGAGCTCCTGATTTTTCATTTTGGGTTTATGTAAAAAATTATAAAAAAAAAACAAAAAATTCACAAAACTTACTATTAAAGAGCCGACTGTATAACAACCAGCGAAGAGTCTCTTTATGATGACGCCAGAACACCTCACCGATGCCGGAACAACTATTAAAACTTGCAAAACTTACTGCTAAGGAGTCACTCTATGTCGTCGATGGAATACATTTAACAACCTAGATCCTCAAAGAAGTTGACAGCCTTCATCTTCAAAACTATCAAATACAAACAGAGACAATGCTTAGATTTTCGAAATTCAAAAGATCCAAGGAATGTGGAAGAATGCCAATTGAGAATGTGAAGGGTTCGTATTTACTGTTTGCAAGAAAAAGAGGATTGCATTAATCGGTTTTTTACCAATTTACTTCTTGACTTTTCGATTTTCAATTTTTTAATACTTAAATGGTTTTTTCGTCTTTTCCAATCGAAATGGACTTTTGTCCAACATGTTCTGACTACAAAAGTTTTTCACCTAAAGTCATTAGAATATGTACCGACCCACAAAACTCCCAAAAAAATAAGGTCCTTTAGAAATCGGTACACTAAATTAGATATAATTGTAAAAAAGTACACAGAAAAAAAAAATTTGTTATAAAGAAGTACACTGCTGAGATACAAAAATTTAACTGCCCATTTTCTAAAATTTACTTTCCTAAAAACGGTTTTAGGAATATATCTTAAAATTAATTAGGTACACAGTGATTAGACTTAACCGCTAGATTTAAGGAACATTAATTCGGAAAAAGCTTCATCTTCAGAAAACGGTTATTGTTTCTTCTTCCTATCTAAAAACTGCTTCATCTTCCTCGGAAAGAAGCCTTAAATCGTTCTCTGAACATCTACAGGGTTTCGTCTTTGAAAGGAAAATCATACTGGTCCGCCATTGTAGATGTAAGTTCGTCAACAACATCTACTACCATATTAATTTATTGTATTTGAATAAACTGTGTGTATCTCCTAACTGTTGATTGTGTTTCCCACATAATGTAATAAAGACAGTGTAACACTATAACACAGACAGTGTTCAGTGGTTTTGTAGATGTGGTAACAAATTCAAAACAGAACTGGACTGTTACAATAAAGTTATATGCAAATATATGTTTGATAAAATGTAATAGTACAGTGCTTTGTGTAAGTAAATTTTTACATTGTTATTGTTACTCTATAACAGTAAAGTGTTAAAGTGTTTGCATATACATTATGAACTTGGATTATGGTGTTCGCATATAAAAAAAAACAGTATAATCACCTCTAAAATGACAGACATAAACCTAATAGAGTCATGAATTCAAACTTTGTAATTGCTTAGATTGAATGATAAGGATGAAATAATGTTTCGGACTTACACTGATAAATTGCTTCCAGGCCGAAGAAGAAGAAGAAGACAACAAATGATACTTTTGCAAAATTTAAAATTCAAACCAACTGATTTATCCTCAACAATTAGAAGAATCAAATCTTCCATTAAATTAAGAGATTTTTAATACATAAATATAATTTGAAAAACAAATAGTTTCCAAAAATAATCGCTTTATTTAAAGATAGACACAAATGTCAAAAAGAATTCAAAATTTTCAAATTATGTATTTTGACACAACTAAGAACTAAAATTAAGGACTTCCTTACTTTACATTTGTTTGTGTAATTTTTTACAATTTAGTGTACCCATTCCAATTTACCTAAAAAAAATACTGTGGTCGAAAAGCCCCTCAAGTCAACAGCATATTAGAAACTAATGGGCCCTATATATTCCATGTCGACCAAGATGCATACCAACTAAAGAATGATGGCGAACTACATTAAATGCCACATGTTGTGCTTCACATGCATGTCCAGCCTTATTTTCAGGAAATTATGCCAAACCAAACCACGACTCAGATGAATCTCATGACTGTCCAGCCTTTTTTCCTGTAATAAGGCAGACATATACCAAACCATCACTCAAGATGAATCTCCAGCAAATCAACCCGTAATGCTCGACACATCGGTAATGCCTGTAACTCAGACATCCCCGCTAAGAACAAAGTGCTTTGCTTGGTTTACACAATGTCTCTAGCAGGTCTCAAGAACTTCCAGGGTGGGAAGTGAGGACCTGGCCATCCAAAAGAACCAGCGATGGTTAAGAACTTGCTCTATTATGAAACCCCAAAGTGGCAATGAGAGGCAGGTATCACACAGCACTTCCGAGCTGCGACTGTGCATGTATTTGGCTTCTTCCAACTCAGTCCAGCCAGAAGGTTTCAAACTGTTGATAAGCAACCATCGAGGCCCCACGATGGATTTTAACAGAAATGCCAGACACATCTAACTTGCCGGCAGAGAACGCCGTCTCTCTGTAACCTGATGCATCAAATGCCTCTGCTGCATGTTAAAGGCATGATAAGTGACTTGAAATCGACAACACGCAGAAAGTCCAATATGAGAGTTCTTCGACAAATTGCAGTCATATGTCACAAATGGCGACATTACAAAAATCATGTTATAAACATTGATTTAACTTCAGTATATACAATTACATTGCAAATAACTGAGAATTGATATGTGGTACATGTGCAGCCTGAGCCTCAACATACATTAGATGATGCTGTCTTTGGTCTGCTGCCTAAAAAGAAGATATTGTACACAAGAAAAACATCTGAACCTGGGTCAAGACTAAATGACTGGTACTTACCTAGAGTTTCTTAATCTACAAAGTACAAACTATGAGCTCACCATAACGCACTTCCAATACTGGAAATTAGCAAATCATGCAACTGTAAGACTACTCGCTATCGCTCTCAGAATCTAGAAAGCTGAACTCTGTCTGTCCATCAAGTCTGATAAACAACGTTCCCCTGTTCTCTTCACTCCATTCAATACCTTCTTTTTCCAGGAGAGTAACGACCTGCATGCAAATAACTCGCACTTTATGGGACTGCAAATCCATGAAAAGAGTACAGCATTTATATATATACACGTGAATATGCATATTGAAAATCTCATTTGTTTCTTTCTGACATGTATGTATACACTATACAGATAGAAGTGCAAACCTTCAACCCATTTTTTCACAGTAATGTACCAATTTTTCAATCTCTCCAGACAAATTATAAAACCACATCATGCAAAGGGTTTGTCTTCATACTCAACGCATTCACATCAATTAATTTTCTGACACATTCCATCCAAAAGAACAAAAGTGACCAATATAATGAGCCACAACCTAATAAGTTCCGTAAAATATGTCAAGAATAATCAATTGATTTATAACCCTTCCAATTACAGTTTTCTCGGCAGCATGGGACTAGATTAGTCTGAAACCTGTAACAGTCAATTCCATGCCCATCACATGGGAGGAATTTTCCTGACTTGCATATTAATAAACAGGAAAAAATTCAAGAAAAAAAAAGAGCAAGTTAAAATCCATACCGACTGCTTCACCTTGGACTTCCCCACACCCTGGCTCCCACATCCAGTGATGACCCTGAATGACTGCACAGCTAGGGTCGAAGAAGAAAATACACAGAAAAAAAAAACAACAACATTGACACAAATTACAAGCCGATATATGTAAGCTTAG
Source organism: Ilex aquifolium (assembly GCA_951799425.1). Lineage (NCBI taxonomy): Eukaryota > Viridiplantae > Streptophyta > Magnoliopsida > Aquifoliales > Aquifoliaceae > Ilex > Ilex aquifolium. The sequence goes on from OX637409.1 coordinate 14,183,508, forward strand.
TTGGAAGAGGGCAAAAAAAAAACAAAGGGGATGAAATCCATGTTCCAGATGAAGTTGATGCTTACAGCGTACATATGCTCCAAATAGCAGGTGAAGCTTTAAAAGCCTCATTGCTTGTTTGACATGTTGCCCATGCAGATCAATTGTTACGATGTTTTCAATGCTCTTGTTCCTGCAAGTAATATCAAAATATGGAGGTGAGAAAAGGAGCAAGAAATTTTTAATTCAGCTATATAGGGAATTGACCCACCTGGCCTTGAATATATCTTTGCTTGCCATTTCATCTGCCTCACGAGCCATTTTACTGTGTAACCTTCCCTGGAACAACGCAAAGAATTACCCAACCATCATGAAACTTGTGCACCAAATGGAATCATAACTAATTGGCTTTTCCTTGGATGTCATATCAACTGGTTTCTCTCAGTAAAACTCACTCCAGAATCTTTCGGTAGGAAATCAAGTAATATAGAAAAAGAACAAAACAACCTGACAATACTAAAAACTCTACCATTTCAGTTCCATCTGTGATGGTGGAGACATTGTGGATTGTGGATTTCAACAGTTATGAATCTGAATTTTTAAACCAAGACCAAGTTTGAACCTGAATAATTCCATCCAATTTTGGTATTATTGTAAATTGAATTTTACAATTCAGGCCATGTCTAATAAATATCTTGCATATACACAAATAATTCCAAATTAAATTTTACCTGATATGCTATTTACATTTAATGCGATTAAAATATATCCCTAAAAAAATATGAATAAAATTTTATACAAAAAAACTACTGCTAATTTTTTTAGTCAGATTCAGATTTCAATGGGACCAAAATTCAACTCAATTAACCACAACAAAACTTTGCCCAAACTATTTGGAGTGAGCTCAGAGAGTCTTGTCTCGCCATTCTCTGGCATATACTAATAATAAATCATGAGTTATCATATTTTTCTTTTTACTGTGTCATTTAATAATTAAGTTTACTCTACCTCTACTTCTCACATTACAGTGAATATATATACATCACTTTTCTTCATCAGTGAAAAACTTCTATAGACAAGTCCAAAGTACTAAGTCGATTTTTTCAATGGTCTTGTTGAGTTGAGTAGTGTTACTTGTGTCGCTTCACAAATATACCTCACTTTTAGGGTCAGCATAAATTCATCTTCACATCAGTATATCACACTTAGTTTCTAATGTGTTGTTTTTTTGTTGCTTACATTATGTACCATAAACCATGGTGAGTCATACAACTGTTTTGTGGCACATCCCTTCTAGGTTAAGAGATCCGAAACAAAACTTGACTAAACTATAAATGAATCTCCCAATATGCAGTTGGATTTGAACAAATCCCATAAAATCATGTAACTGAATCATAATCAGGTCAAATTAAAAGCAGAATTGGATCTCCTTTCGACCTTTACCAGCTCTGAATAACAACTATCCAAACCATACTTGCATCTTATAAAGGATGGAAACTGATGGAGAAAATGAATTTATGCTGCTTAGCAAGATTTGTGCATCTTTCTCATCCTTCTGCATTTAGCACTGTTCATCAGGCAGTCTAAGATAATTTACCATGCGACCACAGACAATCACAACATATGAGGCAGCTTAAATATCATACAAATGTTAAGTACCAGCGCCATAGCCATCATCCAATAAATTAAAAAACATGATGAGATACTCAACAGGTAACTATAACCAGCCCATCCATACACACCTGCTCAGAAAGGTAAGCAGCATAATCCCGTTCACCATTTGTATATGCTGTTGCAGCCTGCAGAAGAATGTGCATTTTCATTTTCAGCACTTCAAAAATCTGCTTAATATAAAGTTAAAATTTGAACATGGCAAAGAAATACCAACAAAACCATGTAATAGCACCAAGTCCGCATTACCTTCTGATAGTAGGATTTCGTCGAGTCCCAGTGCTGCTTTGCAGTTTTTCTGAACACCAGGTATTCATCTCCTTTAGCTACAAATTTGAGAGAAATCAAATGTAGTAAAGAGCTACATGTGGTTCAATTTCCATACATTCACTAAACCCAGAGAGAGAGAGAAGATGATCATGTTAATCAAGATGCTAACTGAGAAAAAAAAAAAGACAAAAGGAATGAAAGCAATAGACTACTATCATAGTAAAATTTTCCAATTTACTGAGGTAGACAAACATCAAGATTAGGCGAGGAAAAGAAGTTGACCACAATGTTGCTGTAACTGTTATGTGCCTGTGAGAGTACATTATTTGGCTGAAAGAACTTGAAGCCATAAAACGCAGAAGTGTTTGGATGTTTTCTTATGACAATTTGTGGCCCAGATTATAGACAAGAAGATAACATGCATGTGACTCGGATAATGTACATTCACAAGGCCATAGCACTATATGAGATAGATCCAGCATATCGAAGAGTTTTGCTTCAGCTTGTACAGGATTTCCAGTTTTTCTTTTTCAAAAAAACGAAAAGAGCACATAAAAGCAACGCAAAAATGTAAGATTCAAGAATCGATGAAATGAAAGTATGATTCTATCAGAAATACTCTAGCTGATTCTAGCAGAAATATTTTCATAAAAGATATATACGAAATGTTAAATACCATAAGCATGTGGCTGTGTTTTTGCATCACCAGAAGGACAAGATTCAATTTTTTGTCCCAAGGACTCCATTTTCTTGACTACATTCCTCCAATTCATACTATTCGGTTCATGTTCACAACTCTTGGGCCTGGGCATGTTAAACAAAGATTCCAACACCTTTTGAGGGAGTTCTGACTCGGAACCTCCACTGCTTGTCGAAGAAGGCGCTTCAGAACTAGTAAGTGCCTTGAAATAATTCCTGAAAAGAAATTAATGATAAAAGCAACTAATCTTTTCTGACCATCTTTCAAAAGGTGAGATATTGATGAAGGATGAAATCGATTTTTATCCTCTGTAAACGAAAATTTTAACTTTGATAATGCCTCTGCACCATTTTACCATATACTTCCCCACCCATACACATGTTGATGGGGATCGTGTAGGAATTTGATAGATATTATAGATTAATTATGATAGTTATTTAGATACTTTTAGTATCTATCTTTTAAGTAATTTCTTTTACCTTTTAAGAGTTTAGTTGTCATTTTGATTATCTATTTATTTTAGGGTTTGTGATCTCCTTATATATATAGGATTTGTGAACTCCTATATATACAGGGGATACATATTTGTTGTAGGAGACTTTTGATTATTATTGATTATTGATATTGAATCCTTCTTCCTCAAATTCTCTCTCTGTTCTCATCCCCTATTTCTTCTTTTCTCATCTCCGTCTTCTTCCATTCTCATCCCTAATTCTTCCTTACTACAATCTACATCAATTTGGTATCAGATCTCAACTTCGATCCGTACCAAAAAAAAAAATTACTGTTCATTGCTCACTGTTTATCATGACTGTTCACTGTTCCCCGAAAACATTGTTCATCAGTGAAAAAAAAAAACAGATCCAGCCGGAAAAAAAAAATAAATAAAATTTTGAAGTAGTATTGTCGCGAAGAAGACGATCAGATCAGGAAGGGTTTTGTTTGGAAACAACAGTTTCACGTGGGGAAGAAAACCTACTGCCAGAAATTCTAAAATTGCATAAACATCCCCGGTAAAATCAGAAACTTGCAAAATTACCCCCATAAGTTTCAACAAATTGTAGAAATACCATCCAGAAGCTCCAGAATTGCAGAAACATCACCAACAGATCCAGAAAATTTTAGAATCACTCCCAGAAATTCTAAAAAATTACAGAAGTATCACTCTAAAAGTTTCAGAAATTACAGAATCATCCCCAAAAAATTTCATAATTTTCTCTTGATTATGGTATGTGCATACTCCCATAGAATTTGAGACTAATATTTTTATTCATTGGAAAATTAGAGAATTTGCAAAGGGTCCAAAACATATTTTCTTCTATTTAAGTTTTCTCACTTCTTGTAATTATCAATTGCATTCTTGAACTCATTCTTATGATATTCTCATATTTCAAAGTCAATCATGAGTTCCTCTAATACACATGTTTCAAGAGTCTCTCGTCGAGGTCATAATCATAGGAAGTGTAGGGATGTTTACATGGAGTCAACCCATATGACCAAACGAGTCAAAGATCCTTCTATATTTAGTGGGGCTTTAGATCCTTTTGAATTCTTGGATTGGTTAGCTAATTTAGAAGAATATTTTGATTGGCATGGCATGTCGGATTTCCATTGCGTCCGGTTTGCTAAATTAATGTTGGAGGGTTCCACCAAGCAGTATTGGCAAACAATCCAAAGAAGCTTAGACCCCTTTGGAGAATCACTTATTACTTGGGTTGAAATGAGATATAAATTGAAAGAGAAGTATTTGCGTACTTCCTACATGGATCAAGTTTATGACCAATGGTTCAATCTTAGACAACATTCTTCTAGTGTCTCTGATTACTTTGTCCAGTTCAATTATCTCATGTACTTGTGTGACATTGTTGAAGAACCTTAGACAATTGATCAGTTTATTCTTGGATTGAGACAAAAAATTAGTAGAGAGATCAAGCAATATACTTTTAATACGTTAGTTGCAGCCTATCAATATGCTCTAAAGGTTGAGAGGTTTCATAAGAAATCCAACTATAGCTTGATGGGTTTTCTATCACAGTCTGCTAAACAGCATGAAAGGATACCTTCCAATTTTAATTCCACCACATATGAGTATCATGATTACTTGAACGATGTCCATGTTGTTTCTGCATGCTTTCCTAATCCGAATATAGCAAAGGATTTAGATATGCTAGTATCAGATAAAAAGAAAAATGTTACTCATATTGACTTTCAACTCCCTCATTCAATTTCATCAAATCAGAGTCCTCCTCCTTTACACCCACAAGAGTTCATATCAAAAGAAAGTGTGTGAGTCTTTACTTGTGTCAATTCTTGAACCATCATTGGTCTTGAAAATTGTGAAAAAATCTGTTGAGTCTACACCTATGCAAGATATTAAGCCAATCGAGTCATTTATTGTGGAATCTACTAGTGATTATTCCGTGTCTACTTGTCCAAGTCATCATGACTTTGTTACGGATTTTTCTCAATCTAAGATTGTTGACTTTATTCCTCTGCCTATTGCCAATCTAAGATTGTTGAAATCTTGTCCCACTGAATGTTTGTTGTTCAAGTCTGATCGGAATTGTTTTCCTATTCTTGAATTTGGATCTAATGCTTATTTGCTTAATTTTTCATTGAATGTTAGTATTAGTCCAGATTTTTATTTGGAGGACATGTTACTTAATCGAGGTACTCCAGAACCTCCTATTTTGTTATCTAGTGTTTCTACAAGTGGAATTGCTTCTTCTTCAGCACAAGCTCCAGTTCTTATCTTTCCACTTCCATCGCATATTTCAGGCCAAATAGATGATGTGCTACGAGACCAGATTTACATTGCTACAGATGGAGATTCTTGCACTTATTCTGGTCGATGGAAAAATGTTGATGGTTCTTTCAATTTAAATGAGGCGTTCTATCATCTTCATGTTGCTTTCTTAGGGTACTTCTGCTTTGAAGACTCTCCAGAGGAGAGTTTTTTTCAACCGGAGGAGAATGATGGGGATCGTCTAGGAATTTGATAGATATTATAGATTAATTATGATAATTATTTAAATACTTTTAGTATCTATCTTTTAAGTAATTTTTTTTACCTTTTAAGAGTTTAGTTGTCATTTTGATTATTTATTTATTTTAGGGTTTGTGATCTCCTTATATATATATATAGGATTTGTGAACTCCTATATATACAGGGGATACATATTTGTTGTAGGAGACTTTTGATTATTATTGATTATTGATATTAAATCCTTCTTCCTCAAATTCTCTCTCTGTTCTCATCCCCTTCTTCTTTTCTCATCTCCTTCTTCTTCCCTTCTTATCCCTAATTCTTCCTTACTACGATCTACATCAATTTGGTATCAGAGCTATTACGATTTACATCACATGTGATTTGTACAAATAAGGTGGTCTCATATCCGCATAGACGAGAGAATATATAACCACATATCTTATCAGTATCATAAGCATAACCATAAGGCCTTCCTCATATGTCCTCACAGGAATAAGAAAATTACGAAGCTTTTGAGGCTTGCAACTTTCGGTTCACCTTAAGATGAGACTCAAAAATGCCTTGAAGACCAAACTTCAGGTCTGGGAATCAAAGAGGTAGAACTAAAGCTTACATCAAAGGAGGAAGACTTTTACTTGATAAACATCTCAAATCTTAAGTTTGCAGTCTGTCGCACTTTCTTATATACAGCTTACATCCTCTGTTGGAATGCATGGACCTAAAATTTCCTTTCTAATTTTTGTTGCATACTACATCAACATTTGAAGCTGCGCCACCATTTAGGAAACTCTTGTGCATGAATTTACCATTAAGAACTCCAGGACAACCACTTTTTGCAAATACTGCCTAACATTAGGTCTGTACTCAATATACCACTCTCAGACCCCAATTAAAGGAGACTAAACAAGGAATTTTTTTTCCTGCATGTATTTATCATTAATGAATATCATTCCTTTTTATTAACTATCAATAACAAACATTCTTTACTTTTTTTATAACAATCTGTAGCAACCCAAATTTGCATCAAACTGATTCTTAAATTGAATTTTACTATTTGAATCACAAGAACTTCACTTGAAAATAATCCAATCACCTTAGACCCAGAGCCAAAAGTTATCAACAAACTGCACCAAAGCCCAATAATGCTTATTTATTCCTCTACTGTTATTTTGCTTGGGGCTCATAGAATAGTTTGTTCAATGTGACGGGTGAGGTCTTGGGTTTGCCCTTCTACAATCAAGAAGATTGTTGCAAATTAAGTTTTGGGGTCTTGGAAAGAATAAAGAAGCTAAGACCTTTGAAATTGTGCATTGATGGCAATTATTTGATGTATTTAGTGTAGAATGCAAAAATTTTCAATGATCGCCTTCTTCTTTTCAATTTAATATGCGGAAGAATGGTATTTCTTGCTTCTTTATAAACCAAAGTCACTAGGAATTTTTAGAGGAATGCCTTCGTCGGATTTTCGATGGAATTGGAAGGCAGTGGTCTTTAAGTGCTCTTGTTCTTTTTCTCCCTGTTAGCTTTTTCCTTTGCTTATACAATTATATTCGAGTTTTATCAGAAAAAATTGATGTATGCTAATGTCTATAGCTTTAGCCAACCTATTTTATGGTATTTGAATTTAATCAATTCAGATATGTTATATCCCTATAATTTAAGGTTTTTACCTTGTATCACGGGCACACTTATTGTTTATTGCTCTTGACTTCTATAATCATTTATGCATATATCTAATAAAAAATATTATGTCTAATACAGCCATAATATGGGAGGTGTAGCTCCACAAGCACACCCGTTCGATTTCCACAGTTTCTTCCCAAGACACTTGCTCTTGATCAAAACATATTAGAAAAAACTAAAATTTCTTATGAGAAAAAAGAGTTAACAGGCGTGAAGGAAAACAACAGAAAAAAGGAAGAAGCAAACAACGATGGATAATCTCATGCTAATGGGTGTGATGGATAATCTCATGCTAATGGGTGTGCTAGCATCTTTAGTTTATATATAACTGGTGTGTAGTCCCAGATAAATCAGTGACAGCAAATTCAGTATAAAATATATTCATGTGCTCGCAAACTGATGATGCACAAATTGGTCTTCGTGCAAGATCAACAGTCAAGTATGAGTTATGATGCAATTAATGAGCAATAAACAATCAATCAATGGCAATCAAGGAATTAAGACAGTAAACAACAGATCAACGCAGGGAATTATAGTGGTTCGGTCTCGGATGACCTACGTCCACTCTCTGGAATGGCAGCGATGGCCGGTGTTCTTTATTAATGAATGATTGTCACCGGACGGTGTATACCGGAGTTATAGTGCTTCTGTGAGAGAGAGAGAGAGAACAGTGTGTATGAGGGTGAGTGTAGGAGTTTTGGAGGCGTGCAGAGGTTTTCAAGGTGTGTCCTTCATATGGAGAGGACTTACATTATATAGGTTGGGAGAGGCGGTGAGGCGGTCACTATAATTTAGTAAGTACAGTTATGGTAGGACTCTACCATTTTGGTAAGTTCTATTTTGGTAGGAGTTGATCTTCTCAATCTTCATCCCGGTATTCTCTCTCTCGTGTTCCTATTCCGTCGGGGAATGATTCTGGACTGGGCTTGACCTGGCTTGACTTGAGTTGGAGTGGGCCACGTTCGTTTGGACTTGCATCGGAGTCATTCCCATGGCACTGAGGTGGACTGAGGAGAAGGCAACAGAGGAGGACGAAGGAGAGCCCAAGGGGCTGCCTATGGGCGGCGCCCCAAGGGACCCTATGGGCGGCACCCCCTTGGTCCTGGGGCTGGCCTCTTGACTCCTTTGAGCATTAGTTATGCTTTGGACTTTCTGTGGGTCGATCCAATTCCAATGGACTCTTATCTGGACTTCCTCGGTTTATTTGAATTGGGCTTTGGCCCGGTAGAATTCGAGCTCATCATTTGCCCCTCATGCCCCGAGCCTCTGATTTTTTCGAAAGGCATGGGTCGAGGGCATGTGCTTCGTCTCCATTTGGGCGAGTCGTAATTTTCCTTGCTCTTCACAGCATCCTTTGATCCTCGGGGACTCGCTTTTAGGGACTTTGCTGAACTTCCCGGTATCAAAAAAAAATTTTATATATGTATATTTTTTTTTTTACTGTTTCTCTATAAATAGAGATCACTGTTCCACCTTCTTCATCTTTTCCTACTTCTGGAGGCTTTCCTGAAAGAGTGTCTCTCCAAGCTCTAAGCTTCAAGCTTCTTCAAGAAGCTATTTTATTGAGCTTCTCCAAGAAGCTAGCTTACCAGGCTTCTCCAAGAAGCTTTGTCAAGGCTTCCTCAAGAAGTCAATCCTCTTCTATTTAAGGATTCTTTCAAGCTATTGTTTACCATCATTTCCTCCAAGGCTACTGTTCATCACCGTTTCCTCTCAAGGCTACTGTTCATCACCTTCAAGGTTACTGTTCATCATCTTTAAGGCTACTGTTCTTCACCTTCAAGGTTACTGTTCATCTCCGTTCCTCATGGTTTAACGCCATATTGCACTATTCAACCCCTTTTTTACTATTCAACTCCATTTTCACTATTCAACCCATTTTTTACTATTCAACTCCATTTTCACTATTCAACACCCATGAAGACAAGGAGCTTGAAAGTTCGCGGAGTGGAGCCTAGAAGAATTTCTGGCCTTGAGCCTTTAGGCGGTGTCCATGAGGGGGATGGCACAGTAGGCGGCGCCCATGGTGGCTCTTCAGAGGGCGGCACCCATGGGGGCAGTCCGGGCGACGCCCATGGCCAGGCAGGTGGTGCCCATTCTGCGGGTGGAGCTATTCATGACAGAGGCGAAGGACTTCGTAGGTTTGGCAAAGAGCAGAGAGGAGGAGCATTGGGGACTCCCCTGGGCGGCGCCCAATCCCTGGGCGGCGGCGCCAAGGGCTTGGGTGACCCCCCTTCGGGCTTTGGTCGCTTGGGTACTCTTAGTTTTTGGGACGGTACTCCAACGGTTAGGCACCCTGACACGATCGGACTTGGAAGCCCACTCGCCCCCGACAAAGAAGAACTTCTTCTTCCAATGATGAAGATTGGAGGTGAGCCCGGCAATAAACTTCCCTTTCCCTGGCCTTGGGGAAAACCGATACCACCCCTGGTGGGGAGTGGGGTTCTCCAGAAGTGTGTAGGTGACCAAGAACTCCTCAAACGGTGGAGGAACACTAGCTCCGTGCGTCAATCGCCACAGTGCAAAGAAAGCCAATAACACTCTCCAACCGTTCGGAGCCAATTTCCCAGGGACTAACGAAAAATGCTCCAAGACCCGACATATGGGCCCGGGAATCGAAAACCTCAGACCCGCCTCCAAGGTCCCCTCATAGAGAACTATCTCATCCGGGGAATCACAGCAAACTGACTCATCAGTCTCCGCATGACGACACAATACCGAAGGTGGAATACGGTACAAGAAAACTAACTCCATAATATCTTCATCAGACTTAAAATAGCTAAATATAGAGGCTACGTTGGAGCAGTCGCCGCCGTCAGTAACCGGGCCTTCATCGCGATCCTTAACAGTCTCCCGCTCGTCTGAACGAAAACCCATCAACAAACAAAGCTAAGTCGTTGATAAAGAGAGTACAAATACCAATAGAAGAGCAAAAGAAGTACCGGGGACATACCTTGAGAGCCAGAATCATCCACATCGTTGATCAGCCGCTTCTTGGACTGGTGAAGAGGAGACCGAACCGCGCCTAGGGAGCCGCCCAGTGCATCTTGGGCGCCTCCTGAGGTGCCTGTGGCACTACCTAGTCCGTGACAGACGTTCCCTGCGTCTCCTGAAGACCCACTCCGCTGCCTGCCTAGGCGTGGTGTCCCTCTAGATATATTGATGAGTCAGTTTGCTGTGATTCCCCGGATGAGATAGTTCTCTATGAGGGGACCTTGGAGGCGGGTCTGAGGTTTTCGATTCCCGGGCCCATATGTCGGGTCTTGGAGCATTTTTCGTTAGTCCCTGGGAAATTGGCTCCGAACGGTTGGAGAGTGTTATTGGCTTTCTTTGCACTGTGGCGATTGACGCACGGAGCTAGTGTTCCTCCACCGTTTGAGGAGTTCTTGGTCACCTACACACTTCTGGAGAACCCCACTCCCCACCAGGGGTGGTATCGGTTTTCCCCAAGGCCAGGGAAAGGGAAGTTTATTGCCGGGCTCACCTCCAATCTTCATCATTGGAAGAAGAAGTTCTTCTTTGTCGGGGGCGAGTGGGCTTCCAAGTCCGATCGTGTCAGGGTGCCTAACCGTTGGAGTACCGTCCCAAAAACTAAGAGTACCCAAGCGACCAAAGCCCGAAGGGGGGTCACCCAAGCCCTTGGCGCCGCCGCCCAGGGATTGGGCGCCGCCCAGGGGAGTCCCCAATGCTCCTCCTCTCTGCTCTTTGCCAGACCTACGAAGTCCTTCGCCTCTGTCATGAATAGCTCCACCCGGAGAATGGGCACCACCTGCCTGGCCATGGGCGTCGCCCGGACTGCCCCCATGGGTGCCGCCCTCTGAAGAGCCACCATGGGCGCCGCCCACTGTGCCATCCCCCTCATGGACACCGCCTAAAGGCTCAAGGCCAGAAATTCTTCTAGGCTCCACTCCGCGAACTTTCAAGCTCCTTGTCTTCATGGGTGTTGAATAGTGAAAATGGAGTTGAATAGTAAAAAATGGGTTGAATAGTGAAAATGGAGTTGAATAGTAAAAAATGGGTTGAATAGTGCAATATGGCGTTAAACCATGAGGAACGAAGATGAACAGTAACCTTGAAGGTGAAGAACAGTAGCCTTAAAGATGATGAACAGTAACCTTGAAGGTGATGAACAGTAGCCTTGAGAGGAAACGGTGATGAACAGTAGCCTTGGAGGAAATGATGGTAAACAATAGCTTGAAAGAATCCTTAAATAGGAGAGGATTGACTTCTTGAGGAAGCCTTGACAAAGCTTCTTGGAGAAGCCTGGTAAGCTAGCTTCTTGGAGAAGCTCAATAAAATAGCTTCTTGAAGAAGCTTGAAGCTCAGAGCTTGGAGAGACACTCTTCAGGAAAGCCTCCAGAAGTGAGAAAAGATGAAGAAGGTGGAACAGTGATCTCTATTTATAGAGAAACAGTAAAAAAAAAATATACATATATAAAAACATTTTTCGATACCGGGGAGTTCAGCAAAATCCCTAAAAGCGAGTCCCCGAGGATCAAAGGATGCCGTGAAGAGCAAGGAAAATTACGACTCGCCCAAATGCAGACGAAGCACATGCCCTCGACCCCTGCCTTTCGAAAAAATCAGAGGCTCGGGGCATGGAAGGCAAATGATGAGCCCGAATTCTACCGGGCCAAAGCTCAATTCAAATAAACCGAGGAAGTCCAGATAAGAGTCCATTGGAATTGAATCGACCCACAGAAAGTCCAAAGCATAACTAATGCTCAAAGGAGTCGAGGCCAGCCCCAGGACCAAGGGGGCGTCGCCCATAGGGTCCCTTGGGGCGCCGCCCATAGGCAACCCCTTGGGCTCTCCTTCATCCTCCTTTGTTGCCTTCTCCTCAGTCCACCTCAGTGCCATGGGAATGACTCCGATGCAAATCCAAACGAACGTGACCCACTCCAACCCAAGTCAAGCCAGGTCAAGCCCAGTCCAGAATCATTCCCCGACGGAATAGGAACACGAGAGAGAGAATACCGGGATGAAGATTGAGAAGATCAACTCCTACCAAAATAGAACTTACCAAAATGGTAGAGTTCTACCATAACTGTACTTACTAAATTATAGTGACCGCCTTACCGCCTCTCCCAACCTATATAATGTAAGTCCTCTCCATATGAAGGACACACCTTGAAACCTCTGCACACCTCCAAAACCCCTACACTCACCCTCATACACACTGCTCTCTCTCTCTCTCACAGAAGCACTGTAACTCCGGTATACACCGTCCGGTGACAATCATTCATTAATAAAGAACACCGGCCATCGCTGCCATTCCAGAGAGTGGACGTAGGTCATCCGAGACCGAACCACTATAATTCCCTGCGTTGATCTGTTGTTTACTGTCTTAATTCCTTGATTGTCATTGATTGATTATTTATTGCTCATTAATTGCATCATAACTCATACTTGACTGTTGATCTTGCACAAAGACCAATTTGTGCATCATCAGTTTGGCGCCGTCTGTGGGACCTGTTATACCGTGTTTGCTGTCTGAGTTAGTAATGAGATAAAACTTTTTGCTAGAAGGGGATAAAATTTCCAGAAAGATCAATGCAACTCCACGCATTTATTTTAACTCACCCTTTTCCTCCTTAAAATAAAACAATAACAATATCCTTATATTTGCACAAGAAATTTGGAGATTTTGGTCAAAACATTTTGCATAAGTTTGACACCTTCAAACCTTAACTTTATTTCAGAATTTCACTTTCAGAAAAGCAATCGAAGTTTCTTAATGGAATGGCCACTGCAGGAAAATGGAATACCGCCATAAAAGAAAAATGCTAACCTTAATAAGTTACCTGCTATTATAGCCCAGAAACCATATACTATCCTGAAGTTCGCTTTTGGACGAATGAGAAGTGGAATCAGATGCCCCATCAGTTAGCTGTACAAAATTTTCATGGTCACATTAGATTCACTAACAACAATAAATAAATAAATATATATATATATATATATTTGATTGGAACTAATAGAAAATTATTAACTTAATTTTTGCAAGGTTGTCAAAAATAGTAATATATTTTCCAAACATTCTCCACCTTAACCAAGTTTTGGGGAGAGTAACTTTTGATTGACGAAAATGAATGCTTATGTGTTTGCAATTCTAGGAAATTACACTAGAAAACTTCTACAAGATCACATGATGATCCCTCGACCTGGAATTTAACACGAAGTATTTGAAATTGTCTAGATTTAGAGGTACAAACATACCAAGGTTACAGTTTCCATGCAAAATTTATAATTGTATCTACATATTTGTTAGTATCGTACGATACGTTTTGATAAGTGCAGAAAACGATCCGCATCACTTAAGTATAGTGGCTTGCACCGTATAGTGCGATACACTATACAATACACCCAATACGAGATAATACGTACAAGTCGTCCGATACAGAGCAAAACAGGTTATTTTTTGTTTTGAATTCTAACCAGAACATGACGTGAAGTAATTTTTTTAAACACCAAGTAATGAAACGACGTCGTTCCATTTACAGTTCTAAAAAATAAAAGTCTTCTTTTTTATTCGTTCCAATGAAATATCATTTAGGGTACAATGAAATGATATTATGACATTTTGTCATAAGTATGTGTTTTTTAATATCTTTCATAAAACTGCACGTATCTTACGATAAACGATAAACTTTTTTGAAAAATAATATAACTTCTAATACACGTTTTAACAACCTTGATTGTATGAGAATACATGAGTCACCAAGGAATATGGATCGGACAAGAAACAAAAATTGCTAGGCATTGATTTGTTGAATATAAATGATTTCAAGTGTCAATACATACAAAAGGTGTCAGACATAGAAAACTTCAGAAATAAAAAAAGGGCAAAGTCGCACATAAATAGGTAATATATTTTTATTTTAACTTCATTTATACTAGTTGATGTACACGTGCTTCACACGTGAATAATTTTAAATATCATATATTATCCGGGTAAAAATTAAAAAGTAAACCATTATTTATGTCTTCATCAAAGAAATGGCCCTCTATCACATCTATCTAGAGTTAAATGTGTGTCCATTACTATTTTCGTACAATGAAGTAGTCGTAAACAATAGATATCACTCCCAAGATCCTTGGTAACAAGCTCAAATGTACACAAACACATGAAAAACAAAGATAAGTTCTAGACAAGTAATGTGTGTCCATTACTATTTTCGTACAATGAAGTAGTCGTAAACAATAGATATCACTCCCAAGATCCTCGTTAACAAGCTCAAATGTACACAAACACATGAAAAACAAAGATAAGTTCTAGATTGTTGGTCCTCTTCTAGTGGCTGATATGCATCACATACTCCCTCCGTCCAATGATAGTCCAAATGACCTACAATCTATTATGCTTAACACAAAGAATTTATAAAACCTTCAAGCGTTGTAGTGGTATGCGCACGAAGCTGCCTATATTCCAATTCAATGTTCAAGCACAATACAAGTATAATCAAATACCATACTGAATATTTCATCTCTAGAAACAAAGATAAAACAATCCTAGCGTTTGTTATGTTGTGGCCTTTGAACAAGACAAAATCGAACGTAAGATAACTTGCTTCCACATTTTAGTATTCCATTAGTGAAATTTTCTAGCTTTAAATTTTTGACGGGCAGAAACAGAATTAAAACCTTAATTCAATAATACAATTATCATTGTGATTAGAACGAAATTTCCATCAAAAATAAAATGAAGATGATCAAATAAAATTTTAAAATCCTCGTAATCTCCTCCTTGATTTATTTAAGGGGTCATAGTTCATAAACGTGTATTCTAAACATATCATGCCAAAGGTTCTAATGAAATTCACAAGAACATTCATAGGCGTTATTCGAAAATTCCAATTTACAAATTTTTTTGGCCCAAACACTCAAGCCATTGTGAGAGATGTAAGGGAGAAACCTTTGGTCCTCCAACCTCTATAGCAGGAGCCTCAGGTAGGACGAAAACCTAGGAGAGTTATAGGAGAAAATTATAATTTTAATTGAAATAATAATCCAACACCAAAATATTAGATGCACAAATCAATAAAAGAATCTTATTGTGGTCAATTCCTCAAACGTACTGTGGTCAAATCTCCCTCTAAAATGATCTCACTTGAATAACAAAATTTTCAAACCCAAATAAAAAATATCAAAAATTCATTAATATACACATACACACATACATGGATATGTATTTATGCATACACATATAAAGAGAAGGTAATCTATTGTAGAGCAATCGAGTGTGTTAGACAGGTATATATACTTGATAGAAGTAATAATATAAAAGACATGAAATTATTAAATTTTCTATTAGTTGTGGGTTTATTCATTATAGATTTATTCTTAGAAGCAAAAAAGCTTACTCGTTAGATCAGTTACATCTTGAGCAAGTTGAACAGACATTTATGATATTGTAAAATTTATGGTCATTTAGAAAAAGTGAAGGGTAATAAGGGTCACTCAACAAATAACTTGTATTTTATAATGAACAATATTTATGCTATATTTATTCAGATGTATGGTATTTTGGATATTTAGGAGATTTTAGAGGGTGAAACAATTTTTTTCCAATATGTATACATTTAGAAGTAGTATAGATGAAATGACTAGGATTTCCTAAATTTTTACAAGTTCAAGATAAAAAATGCCACTGTGTGATTGTCCCTTCTAAGATAAAGGAGAACTTGTAAATAAACTTGGGTCAATTGGCCATTATGAGTATGAGATATCTACTAATGGCTAACAGTAAATAACAATACTTCTACTAATGGCTAACAATAAATAATAATACTTGCAACTTAAAAATACGTATACTATGTTCACAAGAAGATGCATATTATCCAAATGAAATAACAAGTAGGTTACACTTTGACTACAGAGCACCATCCAATCATGATCTTCCTTAAGCTCTCAAATATGCACTATTAACAATATTCATGACAAGTTGTGAGGGGCATTTCATATTCATTTCTGTACATTTAACTAGCTCTGTTTTTTTTCGAGCCTAATAAGAACTATTTGTCCTTCCCAATTGCTCATTGTACTCCCCTTTGGTCACACACACAAAAACACACTTTGGGGAGAAAAAAAATTACATACACATCATAATGTGCAAAATGCTCCCAAAAAAGCGAAGGAGCTAGCAACAACTAAATCACGACCTCGGCTGCACTTATATTGGCATAAGGCTGCCTGTTTTCTATGTTGGAATGAGCATTGCAGGAGCTATCTACTCCATTGAAATGCACCCAAACTCATTTTAAATCACTCCAAATTTCAAATTTAAACCTAGAGTAGCGCCAAGGCGGAAAACATCAATACAAGGATAACTAAAAAGGCCAAGATAAACCAATAGGATAAAAGACAACAAAGAAGCCAATCCCTTTGGCCCCCACCCCCGAGAGACACATTTCGATGCCTCGTAGTGAAAATCTGACAAGGCCAAGCATCTCGCTCTGTCCATATAAGCCAACATAAAAATACCTTCAAGACGATAAAATTAATAATGACCTAAGACAAGGGTATCTGTCCAGAAATTCCATCAGAAGAACTAGTTTTCAGAATCATTTAATGTAAACTATCACTTGGGAGGAAGAAGAAATTGTGCTACTTCGTTACCTCACAATACTGACCATTCTTGGGCTCTTCGCAGGAGGAAGCAGATAATTCAAGCAGTATATTCAGAGCCTGAAAGACGAACATATATTAATGCTTTCAAATCTTGCAATAAATGACATTGAACTTAACAGGAGATAATCTGAGTCCAACAGCTTCATATTTTTTACAGGAGATGCCACCCAAGGTAGCAAACATTCCAAACAAGATTGATGGTATACGACAACAGTTGAAACAAGACTTTGTGGAAAAGAATTCATAATTGATAAATGATAATACCAAGTTTATTTACAAATACTACGTAGATTATGGCTTCAGATGTAATGAAAAGTGGTTATGACACCAAATACAACGCACACATACACAAGCAGAATTCAACATCAAATTGAAAGGAATTAAAGTGAAGCTCAACTAAGAATGCTTACCTTTTCAATACTAAAACCGCAGTGACCTGCCATAGGAAAGAAAGTGAGGAAAACATGTTCAGTTGGGGAAAAATTCTGCCAAAGTGCATCCCACACATATGATACTCTCGACAGTCACGAGAATGTCGGCACAAGTGGTATTGAGTAAAACCAACCCACATTCATGCAACACAACACAAGAAACCAAGAGGAGCAATTCGTAGTAGACGTTTTGAAGTTTACACAACATACAAGCTCCATATCCTTTCACTTGTATTTTACACCATTGGCATGCCTGTTATAACGTAATAGATAAAGCTGAAGGGAAATGTGGAACTCACAGAGCACATCTCTGACCACGGCCATGCTCAGCTCGCACTCATCTCCAAGCATCGAATACAAAAACTGCTCTGCGTCCTCCGTGCTTACATGTCCATCACTGAATCCTTTCTGTTTCACCGAACCCCTATTTGGTGTCGATCTCACATAGTCCTTTCCCAGCATCGTCGAAACCGTCCCTGCAGCAGCAACAACCTTCTTCGGCTTAATCCCTCTAAAAACCTTCTCACGTCCTCGATCCTCCCCACTATCCACCTCCACAAACACCTCCGATGAGCTTGACCCCCAACTGGACCCCAAATTTCTACTGGAGCTAGAACAAGTTGTACTCTGATCCTCCGAACTTTCTGCTAAACCTCCGAGAATCTTCGCGGCCGATTTGTTCGGGTCCGCGTTCATCTCTCCATAACCCGCATGGGCTTCAGCTAGAGAAACAGAGCTAAAAGCCTCCATCAAACCGTTCAAAACCCTATGCTCTTTGCTATCCCCGTCACATAGAACAGGTTTGCCTACACCAAGTTGTTTCGAAACCCTGGACCTCTTCTTCTTCTTCGTATGCTTCATCTCTCCTATATAACAGCTATATATCTCTCTCCTATATGACAGCTATTTGTATGTATGTATGTATGCGTATATGTATGAATGTACAGAAACAGCGACAGCAGCAAGGCAACCGATCAACTGCAAAACGGATCGATCAACCCAAGGAGGCCGTTGAGAAAATCAAATCTTAAATCGATTCAGAGATATGGAGTTTGGGTGGATTGATAGAGAATCCAGGAAGCCCTAATTTGGGAAGGAAATAGATTTACTGGTTGGAAATTAAGGTTTTTTTTATCAAAATGGCTGAAGATTTATACAGCGATTTTGGGGAAAATCTCAGAGAGCAGGACGGGGACGAAGATCTCTGAGAATAACATCGACCGGTTATGGTGGGACGGTTGCCAAATTAAATAAAGGGGCGACCGTGTTTCACGCGGTTGTGGAGAATCTACCAAGTAGACGCGGAAAGGAGAGGTCAATGTGACATAGCCGACAGTTGTGGTGGACTCATGTTTTGACTTCAATTAGTACAGTAATTTGTATACGTGAAATTTGATGACACTCCCTTTATACGAGTCTGTTTTTCTTTCATTTTGGGTACATCGGAAAGGTTCAAAAAGTAAACAAAAATCTTTTTACTTAGGCCCGTTTGGTAATCCGATGTTTACGTTTTTTTTTGTTTTTTTTTTCATTTTGTGGTCCGAAAAAAAATAAAAACATATTTGATGAATGTTTTTATTTTTTTTTTAATTGCTCTGTTTCAAAAACAAGACTCAAATATAAAAACATTCAAAAGGATGCTTTTGAAAACATCAAAAAAATAAACACGCGCGAGTCCATTTAATGAGGTCTGGGCTTCGATCTTCCTTAACAACAAAATATGAATTTTTGTCTGGAGTATATAAAGAGGCATCTCTCTTTCACCTCTCACACCTCTCAGATCTCTGTTGTCTCTCTCTCTCTCTCGGCTAAGGAAGATCGAAGACGAAGACGAGAAGCCGAAGCCACATGAAGATGAATCCAGACGCCATCTCCCCCTCCTCCTCCTTCTGTCGCTCTCACTCTCTCTCTCAACCTTCTTTATTTTAGTGGTGGTGATGGATTTTGGGGAGTGGTGGTGGGTTTCGCTAGTGGTGGTGGGGTTAGTTGGTGGTGGTGGTGGGTTTGGGTGGTGGTGGTTTGGTTGGTGGTGGTGGGTTTTCGGGGATGGGGATGGGTTGGATGGCTGTGGATTTCGGGGATGGGTGGCTGTGGTTTTCGGTGGTGGTGGGTTTCGGGGTTGGGGGTGTGTTGGGTGGTTGTGGGTTTCGGGGATGGGGGTGGGTTGGGTGGTGCTGGCTTTCTGCCGATTGGGGATGGGTTGGGTGGTGCTGGCTTTCTGCCGATTGGGGATGGGTTGGGTTTCAGCCGATTGGGGTGGTACTGGGGTTGGGTGGTGCTGGTTTTCGGGGGGTGGTGCTGGTGGGGGTGGGTTTCGGTGGTGGTGAGTTTCGGGGTGGGGGTGGTGAGTTTCAGGGTTGCTGGGTATTGGAAAGGGATTGTGGGGGTGGCTTTCGGTGGTGTTGGGTGTTTGGTGGTGGCTGTTGGGTGGTTGGTGGTGGCTGTTGGGTGGTTGGTGGTGGTGTTGGGTGGTGAACTTTTGGTATAATACCAAACATATTTTTTATTTTTGTTTTTATAATTTTATAAATATAAATGACTACCAAACATGTTTAATATTTTTAATTTTTATCACAAAAAAAACAAAAATTTGTTTTATTTTTTTTTATAAAAAAAACATAAAAACAAAAACGTTACCAAACGCACCCTTAAGAGATATTAGTACTACCGTTTCTCAAAAACTCTCATTGAGCAGGGTGGGGAAATTAGTTGCACCATTTGTTTATTTTGCTGAACACCCAAATTATCGAGTTTATCGGCATAAAAATTTCTTTATCTCAAAGTATGCAAGATGGGTGTGTTGAGCAAGGTCAACAATTTCTTGTCAGACTAAATGAGTTTCTTCCACTCTTGAGGTCAAGAGTTTGTGAGCATCTAGGGAGTCATCAGGTTCCAAGATAACATTCAGGTTCCAAGATAACATTCTTCAGATTTTGAATTTGGATGAGTTGCTTTGAAGATGACCCATAATTCCGCCTAAGCACTTGAACAATTGGACAATCTTCCATAGAATTCCATTTGCTAGATTCCTTGATCATTTCCAACAATGCCTCCAACTGTTGTAGGTCCTGGATTTTTTTTAGAACATCCATCCACATTCAGCTTCAACCACCCTGTAGGAGGAAAAGACCATCCAATAAGATTTTCAAAGTTATGGTCTTGAAAATGTAAATTTTCTTGGAAGGCCAGCTTAATTTCAAGGGCCAGCTATCAAGCATTTTTGGCAACCAAGTATGGGGGGTATGGGACTTTTCAATACACTTCTTGTTTCTATCTTTCCAAATATGCCAGATAAGGGAGGTGAACACTACATACCACTCCACTCCTCTCCATCTTTTCTTCCTTTGATTTTTCTAGAGCCACTCTTGTAACTCAGAAATCTGGTTAACAGAGCTATTTGAGTTTCCTAAGACAACTTTCCAGACTGCTTGAGCTTTCAAGAAGCCTCTAACTATGTGCAAGGTTGATTCCATATGGATGTTGCATCTCTCACAAGTTGCATCCCTGGTCATATTTTTGGCAGCTCTAAGAAGATTGGAGAGTATTATGTCACTCTGAATAAGCCAGAGGACGAATATGAGTTTATGCGGGATTTTCTTGGACCAAACCCAGTCCTATCTCAAGACAGGATTATTATCCTCATCTGATTTGGAAAACCAACTATAGGTTGTCCTTATAGAGAACTTACCATTGTTAGCAAGACCCCAACATGGGGTATCTCTGAAATCATTATAATTTGGAATGTTTGTGGTCAGGATATTAGAGATAATGTTAGGAGGAAGAAGTATACATGTATTGCTCAAGTTCCAGTTACCTGAGAGATCAATGAAATCTACCACTAGACTGTCGTGGGTAGTTGAGTCTAGAATCTGCATTTTGTTAGCAAGAGGGGATTCTCCACACCACCAATCAATCCAAAGGAGATGTTGTCATAATTTCCAATAAGTCATTTTGTTCCTTCATTAACAATTTGCTTTGTTTTCATGATGGCTCTCCAAATTGGAGAAGCATTTGTTTTCCATTTCTAGTCATGTGAGGTACTATTTATATATTTTTCCTTGACTACTTTGACCCACAGTGCATCATGATTATCTTTTATTTTCCAAACCAACTTAGTCAGTGTAACTTGGTTATTTTCTCTAATCTTTCTTAACCCAAGGCCCTCTTCCTCTTTTGGCTTACAAACTGTGTCCCAGTTTATAAGATGAACTTTTTTTTTCCTCCGTATCCCCCCATAGAAAGTTCCTATTGAGTCTATAAAATTTTTCACAGGTGGACTGAGGCAGCCAGGTGGTTTACATGGTGAAATTTGGATTGGTAGAGGTAACTACTTGAATTAAAGTGGCTCTTCCTGCGATGGTTAGATTTTTAGCCTTCCATCCACTAAGCTTTGCTTGGATTTTTTCCACTAGGAAGTTATAGGTATCTTTATTGGTTCTTTTGTGAAGAATAGGAATTCCTAGATATTTTCCTAGATCCTCAGTTTTGGAAAGTCCATTTCTTCTGATTAGGTGATTGGCCTTACTTCTACTGATATTAGGGTAGAAGTACACTCTAGATTTGACAAGGTTTACTTTCTGGCCTGAGATGTTATAGAAATTTTGAAGCACTTCATTAATCATATCACAATCCTTTTCTATTGCCCTAGAGAAAAGAATGATATCATCAACAAAAAGGAGATAAGTGATAGAAGGACCATTCCTAGATGCTTTAATGCCTTTTCAGCATCCCTCTTCCACTTTTTTGTTAATCATGTGTCCTAATTTTTTCATACAAAGAGTAAAAAGGTAAGGTGACAGTGGGTCACCTTGCCTAAGTCCTCTTTCAGTAATAGGGTTTAGTGGTTCACCATTCCATAGTATGGGTAGTGATGATTCTGTGACAAAATTCATAATAATCTCAATCCAAGATTGTGGGAAATTATATTCAATCAGTGTTTGATACAACAAAGACCAATTAATTATGTCATAAGCTTTTTCAAGGTCGATTTTGATCAACATGTTCCCCACTTTCTCTTTTTTCATTTTTGTTGTATGGATAAATTCTTGGGTGATGATGACATTATCTAGTCTGCCTCCCTAGGATGAAGTTGCTTTGATTGGGACTAACCAGTTTGTCCAGAAATGGTCTAAGTTTGGCTACTAGGAGCTTAGTCAGAATTTTCAGTCTCACATTATAGAAACTTATTGGCCTAAATTGGGAGGCCATCACAAGGTTGTCAATTTTGGGGATTAATGTTATCTAGGTCTCATTAAGTTCCTTTGGACACTTCCTTAGAATAAAAATTCCTTTAATTTGATTACAAACTGACTCTCCAACAATATCCCAATATTTTTGGTAAAAAAGGCCTTGGAGGCCATTTGGTCCCAGGGATTTATAGGCCTTGATATTAAATGTAGCTTTCTTAATCTCATAATCTATGACAGGGACTTCAAGGATTTGATTATCTATAGTATTTAACTTAGATTGGGGAAATGTGTTATTGCCCTCAAGCTCACAGTAATTGTCAATACCAAATAACTCTTCAAACTAATCTTGAATTATCTTCTCAATTTCAAATTTATTTGTTACCCAAAGACCTTGTGCATTTTTAAGACTTTGGGGTCTATTTTTCTTTCTCCTAAAAATTGTGGAAACATGGAAGTATTTTGTATTTTTATCTCCCAGTTTTATTCATTTGGAGCTTGATTTCTAGTGTCAGAAGATTTCTGCTTGTTCCAGAATTTGGTTGTATTCAATGAGAAGTTGTTTCTCTAATCTTTCTAGATTATGAGAGCATTTTATCTATTGAGATTTATGCAAACCCTCCAATCTCTAGGACTCTACGTTTCCTTCAAAAAAATGTTTCCAAAGGTGGTTGAATTCCACTCCTTAGCTTTTTTGGCAAATTTGGCAGTCGCTTGAATTAAGGAATTATCACATTGGTTCCATGATTCCATTACGACATTTTTAATATCAGGTCTAGTTAGCCAAATAGCTTCCATTCTAAAAGGTCTAGTAACTGAATGATTCGTTGGAGTACCTTTGAGATGAATGAGGATAGGATAATGGTCGGAGTAGGTTCTAGGAAGATTTTGAACGCTTGCTTCTGGGAACTGAGTAGTCCATTGTGCATTTGTCAAAGCTCTGTCCAATCTAATTTTTGTATTTGCCAGGCCTTTGCACTTGTTATTCCATGTGAGCCTTGGACCACTACACCCAAGATCAATGAGTCCTCATTTGTTAATCCTTTCTCTGAATTTTCTAATTATGCTACTATGGTCTACGTGTCTCTCTCTCCTTTGTAACTGACTAGAGAAATCGTTGAGGTCTCCAGTAGCCATCCAACCATAGGAGTATTATCACCTATGTGACTTAGATTGTCCCAGAGCTGTTCTTGATTTGAAGGGTTGGGACTAGCATAGATAGCTGAGAAGAGCCATTCATCAAAATCTATACGGGTAATATGGGCATGGATGACTTGGGAAGTGGATTGGTGAATACGGACTGTCACAACTGTAGGATCCTAAAGCAGCCAAATACCACAGGCTCTTCCTTCTGGTTCAATTTTCTCCGATATCGTAAACCCAAATTGTGAGAAAAAATTTCCCAATTGAGAACTTGGGACTTTAGTTTCTATTAACACCACCACCTCAGGGTTATGTGCTCTGTAAAGATCTCCAAAAACTTTTTGGAATCTTTCGTTGCCTGTTCCTCTGCAATTCCAAGATAAAATCTTCATGGAGTGTGTCATAAAAAGAAAAAGGGGAGTTAGGAGCCTTCACTTAGGCCCAGGATGTTCCTTACTTGGTTCCTTCTTTCTACAAAAGGAACCAGTGGCGTCATTGTCATCACTGTAAGTCTGTCCATGATGTTCCCAATTGTACATGGATGTATCTGTAGAGAAATTTCTTTGATTGTCCAGTTGGTAGACACAAGTCATCTGCTCACAATTCTTGCTATGAACAGAAGATCCATAAGGATCGAATCTAAGTTGTAAAATCTCAGAGGGTTCTCGTCCATAGGGATCTGGAGGCTTTGGATTCTTTAGTGAACCAGGGGAAGTATTTAGGTCAAGGTTTTGGTGGCGAGGGTGGTTCGTATGTTCAAAGGGGACAGGATGATTTAGGGTTAGTGGAATGGGGGTGTGAGGAAGATTGACCGATCTCTGGAGGTTCTCATGGGGGATAGCAAGCATTGGATTTGGCAGAGGGATTGAGGCCCTTTGGCTATCGTTGGATTTCTAAGTGGAGGACGAAGGGTCAGAGATATTTCTTGAGAACTAGATCCATTGGGTTTTAACCAACTGCTCCCTAGTTCTTCTTAAACTAGACTTGGTGGTTGGTTCAGTTTACTTACCTTTGGATTGGTAATTGACCCGATTGACAGTTGGATCTTGGTTTTATGTTTTGGGAATTGGGATGAGTCCAGAGCTTGGGTTTCTAGGGCTTTGAATCTATTTTGGTTTTGTGGGCTAATGGGTACATTTTCCATTCTTATTCAACTGGGCTCTTCTTCTTCTTGGTTGGGCTATCATCCAAGGCCCATATTCTTCATCCTCAGCCCGGTTGTGAGCCTCCTTTAGTTCAACATTCGGATTTGTAGAGGACCATTCTGTGGGAGTTACCGTTGTCGACGAGGAAGTTTCTCCGGCGGGGTTGGGAGGGGTTGGTTTTTCCGGCAGTGTGTACAGTACAATACACTCATATTAACCCTAAATAGTCTCCCTCGCAATCTGTAAAAGGGAATTAACGGCTTGTTCAAGTCCCTCTCCATACAAATCCTAGCATATTTTGTAAAACCCGAGAAAAAAAAATTATTATTAAAAATTCTAATTACAGGGGTAAAATAATAATTAATTGTTAAAGTACGGGTCAAAAGCGTAAATTTTAAAAAAAATAAATTAGACTATATATATATAAGTGGAAGACTTTTGTCTTCACTTTTGTTTTCTTCTCCAGAACTGCCGAGAGAGTGAGAGTGAGAAAAGGTGAGTTTTTTTATTTTTTTTCTCTTTCCTTCTTCCTCAGATTTACGAAGATTTAATCGTTTAATCGCTTCGGGCCAAGAATTAAAGTTGTTCTACTCAGCGAGAGCTACGCAACGACACCAAATATCGTATTTTTCTCCAAAAATATCAAGTACGAAAATTTAGGCCTAAAGCTTAGGAAGCTAAATTCGGGCTTTCCTTGGAGTCTACTACGTGGGCTCACGCTACGAGAGGTAGGGTTTCCCCTATTTAAATGTAATTTCAACCTAAAATATGGCATATGAAATAAGCAGACTAAGGGTGTATATCACATGTTAGGTCTTGACTAGTATAACTAGTAGGTCAAATATAAGATTTATAATTAACTTTATAATTAGTAAAATCCTATTGCAATTAACTTGGTGTAAATTAATGTTAGTGGTTTAAAGTATGTTAATTGTACATTAGCATGACTTGATGTTTTAATGGTATATCGAGTTTAATAAAATTATTAGCTTGTTATATGATTATGAAATAATATGCATGTTAAATGATTATTTAACATATGATTATTGTGGTGGACTTGTGCTTATGTTTATAAAATTAATAAACATGATGCCATGTTGGAAGTAATAAACATGTTATTTGTGTAAATTGATGTGCCCTCTAGGTGTTTGTTTAAATGCCTAGGTGAATACAAGTATGTTAGTTGTGTTGATTATCTTATATAACATGCTTGGAATTGTGTTGAAAATGTCATTATATTGCATTCATTATGTAATGGACATTGTAACTCATGATTTATGGCATTGATCGTGGGCTCGGGAAAGTCGCACCAAGATCCGACTGAGTCGCACGAGAAATTAAATGGATAAACGTGTCGGGGATAGCAAGAAGGGCTAGATTCTCCCTCGGGTACAAGACCCGCTTACTTGGTTTATACACTTTCCGGCGGTGAAATTCCAGAAAAGTGTAACGGCATAAACGGAGCCGCAGGTGGGATGTCCTGAAGATCTGTTGATGGTGTGGTGTCCCATTGGTGTAATACCATAAATCATCTCCCCACAAAGACACAAGAAAATGAATTAATTAGTCATTGAATGTACATAACACCAATGACAGGGGGGCTTGGAATGCCCGGATACATACGCATGACATTGCATGTGTTGTGGGAGCTCGGGATGGGGCTTGGTGTTGGTATTGCTTGCTTGAGTTGCATCTCATGGCATGACATGATTTATGACATTTGTTCATAATAGACATATTTGAATGAATGCATGAAATGATTGTTGCATGTGACATTTCATATGCATTTAGGTTGAGAGGAATTCTCTATAGGAGTTACCCTATTGAGCGTTGACTCACCCTTTATGAGAACATTTTTCAGGTATCGCCCAGACGTCCACCGAAGGCGAGGCCATGGGCCCGCTTTGACGACAGAGCCGGTCTGTGGCTCTTATTTTGACCTTGCAGTCCCTTGTATATGTTTACTTTTGCCCTTGTATAATTTTTGTAAACAAAAATTTCTTTTATATTAAAAAGACATGTATATGAGACTCTTTTGAGATATTTATTCTTTTTATGAATGAATGTACGTAGTAATGATGATTATGGTAGTATCCGATACTATGCATTTAAGTATGGATAAATGGACCCGATGTGGTCAATATTGTATGTTGGACCTCGGATGAGTCATGTGATTGTATAATTATACAGGTTGCGTTTTAGGTAGAGCTCCTCGTACAAAGGAGACTCTGCCCAAATTTTGTTAAGTTATGGATCCCGGTAAATGGGGCATAACGGTGTGGTATCGAATTACACGATATCTACGGGTATTCCGCGGGTTGATGGGTGATCAACCAGGTAATTATTGACACCCGGATTTTTGGGCGTCACATATTTGCCCCTTTCTGCTACTACTGTTTTAGTGTCCACCTTAACTAGTTTTCCTAGGACTTTGGGAATGTGATAAAGGATTTTCTCATCATAATATTCTAAAGGTAATTCCGATAATCTTAGCCATAGTGCTGTTGAAACTTCCGATGCTCTAGTTGGAATAAAATTGGGTTCCTAATTCCTCATAGTGAGGTAATGGTTCATGATGATCCATGGTCCTCCTGTGAAAACTTTGTAGCAATCTTCCCTCATGTGGAATTTGAACAAAAAGAAACCATTGTGTAGATCAATTGCTTCAAAATCTCCTTGTAGACTCCATATATTTCTGACTTTCATACAAAGGACTTTGTAGCTGATACTTTTCCCCAGAAGCTTAACGAAGAGACCATATTTCCACTTGTTCCTTATTCTTTAAAGTGTTTTTTGTGACAGGTTAATGCTTGGGTAGGATTCGTCTGTATAATTGATTGTGGAAGATGCTAGTTCTGGGTGAGTTTTTAGCTGGTCCTCATCTCCTTCTTCCTCTGAGCATTGTTGTCTTTCAATAGTGCAGCGTTATGTCTTTCAAGCATTTGATCTTCTGTGGACTTTGTCCTCTGTTGGGCAAAAGATTCCACTAGCATGTCATCCTCTTGGCTTTTGTGTGATTCTTTAATTTTCTTTATACTCCTTTCGAGGTGGTCATCCTCCTCTTGTGTCCGTTTCTGTTGATTCATGGGATCCTCATCCATCACAATAGGTATTTCTTGATTGTTAGTAGCAGTGGTTGCTGGATGCATTGAAGCCTCTAGCTTCAACTAATCTCCAATCGCTTGTTTAGAGAGAGAGAAAAAAAAAAAAAAGTCAGAGCGTGTTGATATCAAACATACAAGTCCTGTTTATCTTTCTTTTGGAGTTGCTTTTTAATCACAAAAAAACTAGGTAATTATTTTTTGCAAGTAAAAGTTGATAAAGTTGGAATCAATTACCCTTTTATTGTGATTTTATAATTTTTTATTTTATTAGTATCACATTTCCTAATTTATTGTTTAAATTTACTATTTTTTAAAAAATGTCTTTTAAACTAACGCTATTAAATTTTAAAAGCATGTTTTTTATTTTCTTTATCAATTTTTTTGTCAAACACTTTTTTATATATATAAAAAAGTGAATTTATGTCTTTTTAATAAAATTTTTTAATTATTTAAGAAATAGGTTATAAAGTGTGAAAATAAGAAGAAAATTTGTTTACCACATCAAAGACTTTTTTAGTCTATACGATATTATGAAGAAAACATAACAACCAGTAATATACTGAACACAAAAACAACTGATTTGAAATCATAAAACCAAATCAATTGAAAACAATAATAATTTCGAAATCTTCAGTTCATATTATAAAAAAAAAATGTAAAATTCTATAACATTCAATAACAGAAAAAAATCTCATAATTAAAGGAATAAATTGAACCTTATTTAATTTTTTTTTGAACATGAACCTTATTTAGTTGAAATGTATAAAATTATTGATTATGATATTAATCGACATAATGAAGAGTTGAAAATATCTAATTCAGTGTCGGCTTGAAGATGACCGCATGAAGAATAAACGTTGGCTGACAATAATATTAATGGAATTCTTTCAAAATTCAAACGGTTAATTGTCTATTAATTTAGGAAACCCAATAAAACAGAATCCAAAAATAAGAAAATTATCAATTATTGCATAAAATAAGTAAAGGGCAATTACGTACTAAAATATATAAATTTAAAAATATGTACCTGGTCACCATATGTTTAGGAGAATGTATACTTAATGACTAAAAAATTTGGACTATGTACTTTAAGATGAATAAGTTCTAAAAAGTGTACCCCTCCCCAATTTTTTCAAAAAAACAATATTTAAGAGCCCGTGACTAAAAATAAAGCAAATTGGCAACCCGACCCATTATATAGCCCATCGATCTAGCGGTAGGAACAATGAACTTGAAAAATATTTAAAATATTTTATTTTATGCACAACAATTTTATTTTGTTAAAAAAAACAGTATTTATTTTAGGCTCATTTAGAGCCCGTGAACGTTGAGGTCTTATTGGGCTAGTCCGCGCGGGGAGGTCATAAGCCTAGATATTTCTGTTAGTTGGCTGGAATCCAGCCTGTTGACTAAAGCGCGTTTCCAACCCTTAAATGGGGGGAGGAAAAAATGGGGAGAAAAAGAATAATAAAAGTAGGATAGCCAAGTTCCACTAGAAAGTTCTATTCAAAACTCTTATTCCTTGTATTAGGCCTCTTGATCCTCTCCTACGCTAGAGCCCGCTGGCTCCCTGTGGACGGTCCCAATAGAAAGATTAGTCAACCAAATAATAGATAGTAAAGGATTAGTCAACCAAATAATAGATAGTAAATGAGTCGATTTGAAAATAAATGAATTGTTAGTCGTAGAGTATTATTCGCGTCAGAATTAAACCTAACGAAAATAACCAAGATTCGAAGAATTTTTCTCTTTTCAGCAATGTAAGTTAAGATAAATAACGGTTTGATCCGCATTTTTATATCATTTAGGTATCATAGACCGAGAGGGAGGTTTTTCATTCTTCCTATGCAAATCATGAGGATTTTTTTTTTTTTTTTATGATGATTCAGCTGCCGAACCTACAAGTTTCAACGCTGAAAAGATAGGTCAACACTAATTCATGTAGTAAATAGGGAAGGTAGAAAGTCACATAAACTTATAGGAGCTACAGGACGATAGGACGATGTTAGAGAATAGTCCGCTTAGAACTCAAAGACAAGTCAAAGGTAATTACATGAACTCAATACTAATAGAAGAGAGGATGCTATGACTTATCCTGGCTACCCAGTGATTTCCTTACTACATGAGGGAGGAAGCTAAGAGCAAGAAGGCTCAGTCCAAACAAGAAGATCTTTCACTTCGACGGCCTTGGGGGATCCCACAAAGATTGTTGACCTTTGTAGACTAATCTATTCATTGGTAGGACATTTCCTTCTGTAACCACCTTTCTTACCAAAAAGCTAACCCAACCAAATCTGGGTTTTTTTCTAGACTAGACCTTCGGGATTTTTGTAGGGTTCATACATGCATTGATTCAGTCAAAGAACCTCCTCCAGATCAAAGAATGAATATCTCTTGATATTTCATAATCAATTACCACAAAAGCACGCTTTGCCATCCATTATAAGTTTAGGAACTTAGATAATAGTATCCCGATCAAGCAGTTGACAAAAGGGATGAGTGGAACAGGAAGTCTACTGGATACGGTTCAACTAGATGAGACTCTTGGAACAACTAGAGTAAGAAGTCTTCAAGTGAGCATATTATGGGGGACTGCTAAGCACTCTAATTCTAATTATTTAATGCAATGATTAGTTATAACTAATGAGGCATCTCTACACTTTCATTCATAAATGTCAAAGTTAAGACGAAAAAAATCGACCGTTATCTAAAAGAAAGAAGTCAAAGTCCTAGTACTGCTAAAAGAGAGATAGAGAGGGAAATGACTCACTCTATGGTACTTCCTAAGGACTGCGTATATTCATTCCTAAAGGTAGGAGAAAGATGGCTACATATAATGCATTCTAATGGGGGCTAATCCCAATATTGAGTGATAGAAAGGTTCTTCGGAGCTAGAACCAATCAATAAAATGAAATTCAATAATAGTAAGCCTAGGGCAAAGCGACGAACATGGTTCAAGATTTTCTATACAAAGCCCTTTCTCTTCTTCACTCAAAGAGGCAATGCACCCTTTGAATGGTACTTGATTCATAAAGAATGCATCTTTTTTTTTGGGTCGTATTGCGAAGATCTTTGATCCGAACCTTCGCATCTACTCTCTCTTAGAGGATGAACCACACCTTCACTATTGCCCCTCGTTATCCCTCAACCTCGTTATCGCATTGATTATTGTCGGCCCTTCCATATTCCAATTACTTCATTAATCGTTATGTTCTATAATATTTAACATTTATTTGAAATTAACTATTCTTTTCTATATTCATATTAATTATGATATATATGATATCGGTAAGGACAATTATAATAGATGAAAAGAATAATTTGTAAAACCCGAGAAAATTTGAACTTTTGTGAAAAAGGGCAAAATGGTAAATTGCCACTATGGTACAGGTTGTAAACCTGAAATTTTCTAGAAATTGGATGACGAAATGAACCTCACCGTTGGATTCGTCTCGCGAAAACTAGTTACCCTGTCAAATTTCATTAAATTCCGAGTTAGTCGGATTTTTCGCGTTTTACGAGGCGGTCGAGCCTCGGGAGACCCAAAAACGAGATTCTGATTTAAAATTTTAAATTTTGGGAAATAAATGACGGCAAGTTAAAATAAAAATATTTTGAACTTGAACCGGAGCGAAATTTAATCGTTTCGGGGTTAAAACGGACCCGGGAAATAAGGGCCGTGTGGCGCATTGTGGGCCAAGCATTTAAAGAGTATTTAAAGGGGAGAAAATCAGATTTCTCTCCCCATTTGCTCAGCCGGTTTTAACGTGAGAGGAAGAGAGGGAAAGAGCAAGTCTTCTCCACCTTCTCTCTACGATCTACACCCATTGAGAGCTCAAATCCACTCGGGCCAAGAACAAAAGTCGTTCTCCTCGCCAAGGGCTACAAAACCATACCAAGGAGGTCGGGTTTTGGAGAGAATCCAAGGACGGGATTTTTGGAGGCTAGGGCTTTGGGATAGGATCGGGTTTTGGAGGCTTCCTACGGTTATTCTACACGCTACAAGAGGTAGGGTTTCCTCCTACTAAGGTTCATTCCAAACCTAGAATGTTTTAATGAAATGGGTAGGATGATTGGTTGTGTATCTCTTGCCCCTTTTGTTTGATTTGGGTAAAATTGGGTATATGAAATTGTTCCAATGTGATTCTTGGATTATGTGAATTGTGGGCATGCTATGTGCTTACATTATGCCATGAGATTTAAAGTATGTTATTACTTGATTATGTGATGACATGTTTGGGTGTTGTCCAAGATAAAATGTTGATATATATATACGTGTTTGTAATATATTGACATTGTAGGGAATAATGAGAATTATATGCTTATGATATAAATTGCCATGAAATATGTGAAATATGATTAGAATGTTCAAGTGTTACTCATAGCATATTGAACATGATAATATTGTTGAAATGAGACATCACATTTCATATGCACGGGAGCATTGCACTTAGTGGGTGTGTGTGCATGGTGGTTGTCTTCACCACGCTTGGTGGATGACGAGTGGGCTCGGGTAAGACGGGTCGATGACCTAGTCGAGTCGCACGGTTTGCATGGTTGTTAGGGTTGGGGTAGCAAGAAGGGCTAGACTATCCCTCGGGTGAGAGACCCGGTGATTGGATACGCACTCCGTTGGTATAAGAGTCCATAAAGTGTGTCGGTGTACGCGGAACCGTTGGTGGAAGTCCATGAATTCCGTGTCGGTTGGGTGCCGTTGGTGTAAGTCCATAAATATCCACCCCAAGAAAGACCCTAGAATGAAAAATCATTTGATGTGCAACATCAATGACAGATTAGTACACATTGGCACTTGCATGTGTAGAGGAGCCGGGAAGGGCTCGGTTGATATGCATGAGTGAGTCTCACCTCATTCCATAGCATGACATTGCAATTTCCATCATTGAATATATTTCCTTGCTTGGAATGTTATGAATTGTGGTTTTGTGGCATGTGAACATTTCATATGCATATAGGTTGGGGAGTAGCCTCATTAGGAAATACCCTATTGAGCGTGGCTCACCCTTTGTGGGAAAAACATTTCAGGTGCGGGGTTCACACCGGCGGACGGCTCCCATTTCGAGCCCCAAGGTTGAAGAAAGCCGACTTGTGGCTTTTATTGTTGTTTTGTAAAAGCTTTTGAAAAGAATTCCATTTTGATATGTAAATGTATGGAATCAATTGTAATAGAACTTGTATAAACCATGTTTTATATGGAAATCCTTGTCAAACATGTATTTGATGAGTTGGGAAGGGTTTTGAATGGATTGGAAAGGAAAAATGGTTGAAAATGGCAAGACTGGGCAGAGAGTACCGGTACTGGGTACCGGTACTGAATGGTACCGGTACTGGGTACCGGTACGGAATGGTACCGGTACTGGACACCGGTACCCTCTTTCCAGTGGGTTGACAGTACCGATACCGGGTACCGGTACTGAATGGTACCGGTACTGGACACCGGTACCCTCTTTCCAGTGGGTTGACAGTACCGGTACCGGGTACCGGTACTGAATGGTACCGGTACTGGATACCGGTACCCCCTTTCCAGTGGGTTGATAGTACCGGTACTGAATGGTACCGGTACTGGGTACCGGTACTCTCTTCAAAATTTTCAGATTTTCACACTGCTTCACCCTATTTTCAATCTACGTTTCCTTTCCCTCCAATGATGTAAATGAAGTATAAATCATGGTATATCGAATATTGGTTGAACCCAAATGAATAATCGAATCCGGTTAACAATGGTGAATTAAGATCCCGGTTAAGGGGATGCTACTACCGTGGTGTTAGGTTGAGTGACATCCATGGTTATTTCCGCGGGTTGACGGGTGGTCAACGGTTAATATAGGACCCCCGGAGATTGGGGCGTCACATAATTAATAGCTAAGATTCTTTTTTCTCCTAAGCTAGGGTAAAAGAAAAGGACCAGAGATGAGAAGATGTCCTACGGCTAACTTCTTCTGGAGGTCTTTCCCGAAGTCGATTCTTTACTCCCCTTTTGGGTAGCGTTCCGTCCTGAGCTAAGTGATGCCCTATCTAGGTAGCTAGGGTAGCTGACTTTGCCTTTATCCTCAAGGACGTATAGGCATAAGCACTAACTCGACACTGTGATTCGTAGCCACATGCTCTAATCCTCTGAGCTATAGGCCCCACCTCGTCTCCGCTGGATATGTTCTCGGGAGTACCCTCAAAAAAAGAATCTTTCCTCTCTCCATTTCGAGATGACCGGGTAGGACTAATTTACTTAAAACCAGAATGCTAACTTAGCGATAGCACTAGCGTGTTAGAATTTTTCTCAGACCCTTGACTGATTGAAGTGTTTAGAGCAATTAGAAAGTTTTTCATAGACTGAAAAGACATGTACAAAAGATAGTGAACAATTGATACCCTTTAAAGATCCATATTTCCTATTGCTAACTTTCGGTCCAACCATCAATCCGGGACCGTTAACCACCTTTTTTGCATTTTTTGATGCCGACTGAGCTAGCTGCCTAGATAATAGACGGTCCACTATGGGCTTCTGAATTTATGAACAGAGGACAAAGCCTTAAGCTACAGAGAGAACTCTTTTTTCTGTCTTCTAGGTTGTAGGGAGTTGGCGAGTCAGTCTATAGAGCTACTTCCTACTTAGAATAAGTAATTGTCATCGATCAACCCTACCTTCGAATTTTGCGTATAGCACCCCAGGTCCTGAACTGACAAGAATACAGGCTTTGGTATCCAAAGTGAAACAGATACTAGTTTCAATTTTGAGTGGGATAATCCATCCCCTCTCTAGCCGTCTTTACATCTGCCTATGTTATATGCCGAACCCCAGTTAGATTCAAGCATGCTACACTTTTTAGCCATTAGGAGAACCCAGTACTCTCTTTTAGATTCGGCAGCTACATCATATCAGATGGAGATAAAGACGTGGTATAAAACTTTCGACAAGTATAGTTTCATGGATTTTTTTAGGCCTAGATTTGATCAAATTACGACTACTATCTACAATAAAGAGCATCATTTCTTGTGTTGAGTTGAACTGCTGCAGTCACAGCATCTAAACAAACAAAGAGGGGAAAAAATGGTAAAAACCATTTGTCGTCCAACAGAGACAGAGACAGAGGCTCTAACACTACTTCAAACCTGGTAAATGCTATTCTGTCCTTTATCACCTCTGCTCCACTATTGTTCTATAATAAACACATACCAGGACCAACATGAGAGAGCCAAAACAAGTGCTGCTACCAGCCTTACACAGAACCCCATGCTCATGCCCATGTCCCTTTAAATCTCCTTATTCTACATTTATAAACAAGGAATTTTTATTTATTTTTATTTTTATTTTTTTGTTTGTGAGTGGGGGAGTCGAGGTTTACTTTCTACTGTATTAATTGGTTCTTCATAGAGAGTAGTGTTAAATTTCTGCGGACCAGTGTACTGTGGGTGGATACCCTCCTGCTCAACCGCTATAGGTGGTCTTGGCCAATTCCATGGACAATCCTGGACGGAGTGTGTGGATATTGATTTGACTGCACCAAGAGATGCAAGGAATTGTTCATGACCTAATGGCTTCATGAACGTCAACTCATCGTCTCGTCTCCCATGGCAGCTAATGCACTGCATCTTCCTCCTCTGCACCTCATCCTTAATTCTCTGATATGATTTAAAAGAAACAATAGAAGATTAGCAGAATGACATGTATTTGGAAAATACACTCGTGGACTATAGTAAGAATCAAGTAAACTATTGTGGAAACAATAAGATAGAAGGGCTCAATTGACACAATTTGAGAGTTCAGAACCTCAATTGACAAAAAAAAAAAAAGTTTAGAGCTTAATTGACACATGGGTCATAGTTTGAGGGTCATATATGTAATTTACTCTAGAACATTTTAAAACGGGAATTGTTAAAATTTCCTCAAGCACTAAACTTCAATAAGGAAGATGTTTATGAAGAAGAAATGAAACAGTCCCAATAGGTTATTACAATACATATTTCAATACAAGTATCAAAGATTCCACTTCTATAGGGAAATCAAACTATTAAAAACTTCATTATTCTTCCCTTGCCACAATTAAGGACATGACTGAAGAAGAAAATCACATGTCAAAGTATTATTCCATTAAGAACCAATTGCCAAGACTTAGTGCCAGGAAAATTCTTTCTTATAGGTCAGGGGCCTGGAAAAGTAGCTGATATGTAACTCTAAACTTTATCATCTGGCTGATGGAGTTTTTAGCCATTAAAGGATCATGATCACTAAAAATGAAAATGCAATAACCAGAATAATTGGATGAAAGTGGAGAGCACCACATCACAAAACCTGCAAGTCCTATGGCTTCACATATCCTTTACATGCAGTCAATTCTTAAAGTGAATAACAAGATCTAGTATCAATAAAGAAGACACAGAGTCAACTTTGGAACATTCTGTTTTCTTTTCCATTACAACAATTACAATTAATTTCAATCAACATAACAAAAGAAATTGGATTAACTATGCAAAACCAAAAATCAAACACAACAATGATAAGCTCGATATTCAGTGCAAGTGATAAGATGATTACATGTACACTCCAGCAAATAAAAGGATCAAGCTAATGCACTGTAAAGTCAAGAGCTGATTCTGTTTGTAGATCAATAACAATGCAGAGGCTATGGTCACTACCTCTTGTGAAAGGGAGTGCTGCTGACATCCATTGCATGCAATCGTCTTCCTATCATAATTCCCTCCTTTTAGAGGAGGTGTAGGCCTAAGGTATACATAAGTTACTATAGCCTACTCTGGAACGTTTTATTACATCACCGGACAAGTTTTCAATACAACGGAACTCTGTACATAACTCCACTGCAGCTTATCACCCCAGCTTATATGCACTATGCTGTCAATACTAGAAATATCTCTTCCTTCAAGGCACTACTCACAAGACTTCCCCAGTACTACAAATTATCCGAAACGTATACTCTTTTTTACTAACCCCCCTTGATTTCATTTCACCACTGACAATGAAATTTGACTCTATCTCAGCAAACAAAGTCTGCCAGATTTCGAAAACTCAAGGCAAAAGATTTCTAAACAAATTCCAAAACACCAACACAATACAGAAAAGATAGCAGGACCAACTCATTCAGCAACAGTATGGCGATAAAGATATAATTGCAGCATACAGATTAGCAAAAAATCGATGCAATGGAGGAGTCGGTGGCTACACAAACCTGTAATAACCTCAAATCGAATTTGGAAAGCCCAATTTGTCCCACAGTCAGCGACCCAAAGAAATTCCCCAGCAATGCAGCGTCCGGCACCGCCAACCCTTGCACCAACCCAGCCACAAACCCACCTAAAAAACTATCTCCGGCACCTGTCGGATCAACCTGAACCGTCACAAATGGCTCAATATGAACCTCCCCATCCTTCCAATACACAGTGCACCCATCCTTGCCATTGGTCACCACCACACAACACCACTTCCTCGCCTCCTCCACATCCACATACGGAGCTTCCTCCGCCGACGCCTTCAGAAATCCAATTCTCGGCAGTAAATGAAAAAACCCACTTTCCTTCAACCCAACAAGCCTCACTGTTCCATTAACACAATCGAATTCACGAATTAGGGCTTGAATATCAACAAACACGGATCTACATATATCAAGCATTTTCTCTAGGGTTTCTGGCAAAATTTCTCCGGCAACCCCAACGGCCATGCCGAAATCAAATTCCGATTCAGGGAGTTCCGAGGGTAAAATTGGGTCGCAAGAGCAGAGCCGTTTGAGGACCCTATCTTCGCGTCTGATTTCGCAGGGTTCGGATGAGAAATGAGCGTGAAAAAGAGTGGTTTTCGAAGTGGGTGAGATGATTAGGGGATGATTGACTGCGTAGGCAAAGTCTGGTCCGACTTTAGAGATGTAATCGGAGGGGATTGAGAGGCCGTCGAGCACGGCGGCGATAAACGACGCCGCACCCCCAAGGGATTCGGCCATTACGACGTCTTCTTTGATCAAGACGTCGTGGCAGTAGTTCCCGACAATTAGGCCACGGCCAATGGGAACAGACGGGTCTTGACTTCCGATCACCATATGTGGTTTTGAAGGCGAATACGACGTCGCTGGTGTCTTGATGAATGATAAAGGTGGTGTTGGTGCAATTTGTATATCGGGATCATGAGTGCACGCTCCGCTCGAATGAGTTAGGAATGTGGTTTGTGAGAAGCCATGAAAGCAGCAGAGACAGAGAGGTCACAGAAACCCTGAAGAGACAAACGAGGCAGAAACGATGAGGACAAAATGGCAGTGTCTTGGGGTGTCAAGAAGAGGCGACGCGGGGCGAATATGAATGTAGGCTGAATTTTGTAGCAAACGCCTGATGTGAATTTTTGGAATGCTCTGCTTTTCTGAAATGGCAGTGTACGACTGTCCATTGATTCCTTTGTTTTTTTTTTTGGGTAAGTCATTGATTCCTTTGTTGCCTTCTTAAGTTTCTTCTTATTTCCTTACCAGCCTGAGCAACCTCTCCAAATAGACTCACTTTTTTTCCATCAATACAAACGAGATATTAATTTAATAACAAAATTCAAAAATTATATCTATATAATAAAGTATAAAGTATTTTAAATATCAAAAGATATAAAAAACTAATTTTATTTTTTGCAGTTCAGGTTATTTCTGGAAAATTTTGAAAGTGATCCGATGACTAAAAATTACTCCAAAAAAATTAAGTTCTCGCCCAAAATTTAGGCCTTGTTTGGTTTGCGTCTCAAAAAATTCTTGCACACAGATTTTGACGTGTGTTTCTTGCATTTAGTAATTTGATTATTCCTTTTCTGCTCATAGATATCTTTATTTTCATGTTGATGAGTTACAGTTGCTCTTTCATGTATTAGTTTAATTTCTTTATATATCATCTCATTTTTATACAAATGATAGACCTATGAATTCTCATTTTTTTAATTGGTATTTTTTTTCATTTTTTAATTGATATTTTTTTTTATTATATAGACACGAGTAATAACTAATGGTTTGATAAAAAAACAAGATGCATAGTTAACTTTAAACACGAATAACTCAGTTTGGTTAGTATTGTAATTAAAAAATGGACATTAGTTTATTTTTCAATTCTTAATCTTATATTTGCATAGATTATCAAAAAATAAAATAATTTTTTATTAATATGATCATGACGTAAATTAAAATGACATGACGTATCAAATGGTTTTTTGAACAATACAATTTTTTAGGGATGTCATTTTACAGCTTTATAAGGTGATAGGGATCGATCTCAATAATTCAGGATCAATCCCCAAACATATGATCAATCATAAGTTTTTGGAATCAATTCCAAACACTCCAAAAATGTTGTAATGGACTCTACTCTAGGAGGGGGTTCAGCTTAACCCAAAAGTTGTAGTTTTTTCAGAATCAAAACTTATAATGTTAAGATCAATCCATTTGTTTGTAATATAATTTGGTTACAAAAATTATAATTCTTAGGATTGATCTTAGTATAAATCCAATTTTTTTTTATTGTAATAAATTATGGTTAAGTTTTTGTTACCCTTCATCATTCGGGGTATAAACTTGCCGATAACGGGCTCTTAATACATTTCTTTAGGGATAGTTTACTGATTAGGTTCTATATAAACGGACAATCCTATTTGATCGAGTATCTAGTGACAAACTCAAGGTGCCTAGGTCCCTTTGGCAGCTGGAGCAGGGTCATGTGCATTAGCACAAGGGTAAGATGTGCTATATATAAGCATCTGCATCTCCTATCTTCCAATTCTGTGCTCACTCAATGTATGAGAGGGGTAAAGACTATCGGAGCAATGTCGGAGAGAAGATGGCGAAACAAAGGGATGAAAGCTAAGTACTGAATACAATCATCAGGAAAAGTTACCTCTACAGAAAGCAGGGGATCCATTAACATTCATTTTGTCACTTTGTACGACAATACTAATTACCAATTACCTACAAATGACACCAAAAATGGGGTAAAGCTGGGTACTAAGCTCCTGGGCACTTCCCTTAAAGTTCAGAAATTCGTGGTCGGCTTGCTTTTGGTCCATTTGTTTGGAGGGCATTTTGAACTTACACACTATGTAAACAAACAGCAGCACACAATTTATACACCTATATACTACCAGGAATTATCTTGAAATCAATAGGCTTTCGCATAGCGGCTATACTCTTCTTCCCCTTTAGTTCGGCTAGTGAGGGATGGTCTCATTGTAACCATTGCAGATCCGTTTGCTCCAGCTCTCAAAGCGACCCTTCCAGCTTCCAAAAACCTCTCAACTGCATCCTCAGCATATAGGTTGGCTTCCCCAACTGTCATGCCTTTGCCAATATCAGGGTAGGTATTGAGAACGTAATCGCCATTAAGCTGGGATGCGAGTTGGATCAATTCAACTTGGAACTCTGAAAGCTTCGCATCTTCCTTCGGTCCCCATGGCCTCAATGATATCTTCACTTCTGGAAGAGTTTCTGCACAGCCATCGAAATATCACAGTTGATAATTGTTTTCATTTTTCGATCAAGAACATTCAACACAATTATAATGCACTATAACCAGATATTAAGACAGCAAATAGGAAAGGGTTCACACAGTCAAGTATGAACTAGTGAATACGTTTTACAGTAGTAGAATGGTTTTTAACAGTCATTCTGGCATACAGAACTCCAACAAAAGGTCCTGATTGATTGATGAATACAGCCATAGGCATAATGAGAAGCAATCCCACCACCTATGCAAACACTCCTATTATATATTTGTGTAATGTGTGTATACATGCATACAAGTTTTGTAAATATGCCATATCTAATCAATAAACTTTACTTCCATTAATAAAAAAGAAGAGCTCGAAAAAAAATCATCAAAGGGAGTTGATGCAAACCTGGACAATCATCACGTGGAGTGTCACGCAAGTAGAAGTAATTCTCAAAGGTTCCAGCCCAGGCATCCCTTTTGGTCAAGAAGTTAGATTTTAAATTGAAAAGTTTCTTCACAGTAGCAGGGATGGAAGAGTGTTCAAACTGTGAATAAGGGGTTGGCCCAGTGGGTTCATGGATCACTGCACCAAACAATCAAAATTGTAAATCTCAAAGCCAAAGGACTTGAAATCCCATATAAAATACTTACCGAGAAAAATACAAAGCAAAATACACTATAACTAGATGTATTCTCAATCAATTCACTTTGTTCAGTTCCAAAGAGAATATAATCGATATCTTTATGGATTAAGAGTTATAGACCTATAGACTGAAAAAGGCAGCTTAATCCAGCTAAATTTTGCAGCAGAAATTTCCTATTTCCTCTTAGACCTTGGCAGAGTCGAGTGCCGCTGCAGCATGAGCAGGGAGATGGTACCTGATACTTTAGTAAATCTCCAATAGCCTAACTTCAGCATCATCAATTATGACAAAATCATACGACACAAATCATATATCTTAGGGTTCACTTAAGACCACTCCTACTGAATCCTGGCATGCTTAGGTACTTGGGTGAACTAAATAACAATTACATACTCAGCCATCTCTAATACTAACTATTATCCAGAAAGTACATGTAGACAGACTATCATTGAAAACCAATTAACAATCAAGAAAATAACACTAACAATCCAGTAACTACCCAAGATGAAGTAAAAATCACTCACCAATGCCCTTATCAATCCATGGGGAAATCAGAAACGTCGGAACACGCACACCCAACCGATCAAATCGGAAATAATAGGGATCAGGCCCAATAATTCCATCTGGATTAGGCACATTAGAAACAGGAGTTGGGACATGATCATAAAACCCACCATGTTCATCATAAGTGATCAACAACGCCATTTCCTTCCACTGCGGACTGGCCCGCAAAGTCTCATACACCTCCTTCACAAACTTCTGCCCGACCGCCACATCGTGCGACGGGTGGTCGTCGTTCGCCGGAAACAAGTTAATGTCGAAGTATCTCTGTTCCACCACCACGTAATTCGGAAGCTTACCCTTCTTCGCGTGTAATTTAAACTTCAAATTGTACTCGTGAAACTTGATTAGATGCTTTAGCTTTCTCAGGCTCTTGAAGAAGAGCGTGGCGGGTATGTTCTGGTAATAAATACCAAACGTGAGGTCGTTTTCGTCCAACGAATCGAAGATGGTTTTTTGGGGGAACCCATGGATTAGGTCTTTGCGTACATTGCTTGAAGCTCCGTGAGAGGTTGCTGAGTGGACATAGAACCGGTTTGGCTGAGTCGACGCGGGGACTGAGGCGAACCAGCGATCCATCACGGCGAACTCGTTCGCTAACTCGGTGTAAATGGGTACAAGTTCGGGTTTGAACCCGCTCATCACCGTTTCCGATAAGCCTTCAACGTCCATACTCTCCGCTTGTTGGACGAAGCCGTTCATCGGAGCCGGGTCGGCCGAGGTGTCGTTGGACCCGAATATCTGTTCGCGGATGGCTTGTATAGAGTGACCGGGATCGGAGTCGACGAAAATAGCGCCGTCGGAGACGACGACTTGACGAGATGATGGGTCCGAAGCGTTGACCCGATTAGATTCCACACCAGTTAGGCCATCGATATCGGGTCTGGTTTTCTTGAGCCATCCGAGGATGTGGTCGAATGAGCGGTTCTCCATGACTATAATGACTACGGTTTTGATGGGTCCTTTGATTTGATGGTCTTTTTTGGGTTTGGGAAAGGGAAAGTCG
Organism: Ilex aquifolium; assembly: GCA_951799425.1. Taxonomy (NCBI): domain Eukaryota; kingdom Viridiplantae; phylum Streptophyta; class Magnoliopsida; order Aquifoliales; family Aquifoliaceae; genus Ilex; species Ilex aquifolium. Next base: position 14,226,116 of record OX637409.1, read on the forward strand.
AGAGAGATGGTGGGGTTTAGGAGGAATAGTAAGAAGATGACAGTGAAGTGGGTTTGTGTCGGAGCCATTTTCCGGTGACCGGTGAGTGGTAGGCCGTAGGCCGGTGGCCGGAGAAAAGCGTAAAGATGATGGATACTTTCGTATGGCAGGTGAAGAGACAAAAACGAAAGGACAGAAGAGTAAAGTTAGAGGTAGTTTTGCGTGAAAGACAGAAATTTATAAACGTAGAAGAAAACAGGGACGAAGGTATATACTTGGAGAATAATAGTGTGTGGTGTGTTTGGACTTTGGAGTCGTTTTAGATAGTAATGGGGATTTGGTTCTCTCTAGTCTCTCCTCTCCTTTTATTCATCAGTTACTTAAAGTTTATAATCTAATAGTAGGAAAAATTTGGGCCACATTCCTCGTAATTTATCATATTTTTAAAAATATCATTTCTATTATTTAAAATATTACTAATATTTCTTTTAGTTTATATTTAAATATCACCAACACTCTCGGTTGTTAAACAACTATATCTAACCAAAAAAAAAATCATCTAAAATATCTAAATTACTTCTACATAAACCCTAAACAATTTTTTTTTGCATAAAATTTGATTAAAATTCGAGTCTATTGAAATTTATTTTTTTACATATTAAAATTTAAGCTGATTAAAATTCATTTTTTTACATATTAAAATTTGAGCCGTTTCAAATTTAATTGGAGTTGATTAAATTTTATTTTTTTACATATTAAAATTCGAGCCGATTTGAGCTCTATCTGAGCTGTTAGCACCAATTAAAATTTACTTCGAGTTGATTAAAATTTATATATTTTTTTTTAAATTCATGTCAGTTAAAATTCGATTCAAGTTAATTAAAATTTATTTTTTACATATTAAAAATTGAGTCGATTAAAATTTATATTTTTTGTGTATCAAAATTCGAAACGATTAAAATTTAATATGAGTTGATTAAAATTTGATTCGAGCCGATTAAAAATAAATTTAATACATAAAAAATATAATTTTTAATCGACTTGAATTTTAATACGTAAAAATAAATTTTAATTAATTCGAATCGAGTTTTAATTGCCTCGAAGTTTAATACATAAAAAAAATTCAAAAAATAAAGAGGTCTCATTGAAGATATGTCTATCTAGAAGGGGTGTGGATGAAGTTTTTCCTAAAATATATCATGGATAATTTAATAAAATTGCATTCTAATTAACACTTTTAATCTGATAGGGGTGTCAGTGAAGATTCAAAAAATAGAAAGAGTGTCGTTGAAGATATAATAAACTATAAGGGGAGTGGTTGAAATCTTTCCTTAATAGTATAAATTTTTTTAGGGAATCACATTTTGTACCTTATAAGATTTTAAATATTTTATTTTACACTCTCAAAGACTAAATTTCTCACATTATAACCTCAATATATTAAAAGTGTTACAATGTGATCCTTCTGTTAGTTTTTGTTGCTTATTCCGTTAACATTAATGGAGTGATTTTTAATAAAATAAGCAACGAAAACTAACGAAAGATAATATTGCAATAATTTTAATATATTAAGGGTGCAATGTGAGAGATTTAAAAAGTAAGAAATTGCAAACACATTGAATATATCAATCATATATATATATATATATATGCTGATAATTTTAAGTTATAGTTTTGGTACTATTTCAAGCATTTAAATACACCTGAGAATTACCTTGTAACACCATAGAGAACAAACGATTTGTAAAACTTGTCTTTTCATTTTAGTCACCTGATGAGATTAGAGATATGTTACATGAGAAGCCTTAAAACATACACATACAATTAATTAAATATCACCCACAATATACAAATGATGATTTCAATATTTTAGCTAAAATCTAAAAACACAAAGTGCTCATACTCATGAAGAACATAAACTATCGTGGTTAGCCAATTAAAAGATATAATATGACACCAAAAGAAAACTTGTGATAATTTGGAATAAAGGTAGTGTATGCATCAATACAGAATGATAAAGATGACAAAACAAAAGGAATTAGAAATATTTGGTTTGGTTAGTAGTTACAAATGGAGAGTGAAAATCTTTGGCTTGGGCTCCATCATAGTGCTGCATTAGCTAAAATATGCAAATAATATCTAGGTATGTTTTACGAAAATCGGTTTATAAGTTTGGTAAGCCAATCAATTTCTCACCGTTCCATGTCTTGGAGTTATGGAACTCCAAGGGTTCTATAAGAGTTATGTCTGTTTAATTGACAATAACTCACACGAGAGATTTCTGGCTTAGCAAAAAATCACAACAAAGGGATATTATTTGATTGTTAGCATATTTTAAGGACATTGTTGTCAATCAAAAATTTAGCACAAGTATTGAGATAGATAGTTAGATATATAATATAATATTGAGGGGAGGTTAAATGATGCAATATGACATGATTGGCAGTAAAAAATTAAATAGGGTTATAAGTAGTATAGATATATATGTTTGTGAATGTAATTAATTTTAGAAGATCATGGAATATGATAGATTTATGTATTTAATTTAAGAAGTTAAAATAGTATGAGAGATATAATGAATTTTATCATATTAATTAAGGGTAAAAGAGAAAATCAAAAAATTTTCATTGTAAGTCATTTTTATAAGTAGTATAAATATACTTATGGATATGAACCATTAATTTGAAGCTACTAAAATGGACGCAAAATGTAAAGAGATATTTTTAACTCTAACAAATGGAGTAGAAAGTGCCAACACAACCTCTAAAAAAGAAAGGGAGACTCTACTACAAGTATTATTGCCCATCGTTCAAAAATAATAATAATTGGCTCGATTTGATTGTTTGAATGGTAGGTGGGCTTGTTGGGTTGATTTTCCCACAAAATCAACAGTCTTTTACAGTTTAAAAAAAAAATTAGGTGGGAATATTCTGCATATTCCAAGGCCGGTTTTGAAAGAAAGCTTTATTTGTTTATGTTAAATAGTTATCCCATTCCCATGCCAAATGTTAATTGCTTATTTGTCTAATGTCAGAAGACAATTTCTCACATGAATTGATATACAAGCAATCATCGTCACAGCACACTTATTTTGATCTGTTTGGTTCATTGACTCTTCATGTAATCTGGCTCTCAAAGTCTCCCCATCGTTTTCAGCTTTAGGTTTCTTGGTCCAAAACCTGTGGGTAGTGCATGGTTGGACTTATAAAGATAAGGGGTGATAAAAAAATATCAATAATAAATATATTTATATTCACACTCAAATCAAATTATAAATATAGATGAGAGATAAATGAATTTAAGTACCGAATATAGTGAGAGTGAACGGTGATAGTGGTAGTGGTAGTGGGCGGCAGTAGTGATGGTGATAGTGGTGACAGCCGTTGGTGGTAACTGTGATGGTGGTGGTGGGCAGGGCCGGCTCAATAGTAATAAAAAAAAAGCATGGGCTTTAGGCCCCAAATTTTTAAAAGGCCCCAAATTTTTAGGTACATTACTAACCCATAAAAAAATTAAATCCTTTAAATTTTAAACCTTAAAAAAAGGCCCCAAAATATTAAATACAATCAACATTTTTATTGTAATAATTTAGGTCCATGATTCAATTCATAACATTAGAAATCTAAAAATCATAAGTTGAAAAAATAAAAAGTACTCAAAAATCAACTCATATTTACTCATTCTCTCTTTGGGTAAAAATTAGTACAAAATAGTAAAAAAAAGTTAAAATTAAACTCTCTTTCTGATAAAAAAATAAAAACAAAAGTTAAAATATTTTTTTCAGTAACACTAACACGTCATTCTTAGATCTCTCTTATATAATAAATTGAAAAAAAATTAATATTAAAAATAAAAAAAGACCTCGTTTAGTGTTTTCGCTTTAGGCCTCCAATTGTCTTAAGCCATCCCTGGTGGTAGGTTTTGGGTGACGATGATGGAAGTGACAGTCATGAGTGACGGCGATGCTGGTGGTGGGGCGACGACTGTGGTAATTGTGACACCCCAAAATCCGGGGGTCCGTTGATTACCCATCAACCTGCGGAATACCCGTAGATACCGAGTAATTCGATATCTCACCGTTATGCCCCATTTTTCGGGGTCCTTAATTTTTAACGAAATTCGGGCAGAGTCTCCTTTGTACGGGGAGCTCTACCCAAAACACAACCTGTGCAGTATATATTCAAATGACCCATCCGAGGTCCAATATAAAGCAATGACCGCACCGGGTCCACTTATAAGTAAATATTGGCCACACCGGGTCCAATTACCCATACTTATATCAAAGCATGCAAGGTTATTTTAACAACAATCCATATACATTCTAATACAGTTATTTGTAAAAGACTACATGTCCAAAAACATAATTTTTCACAAGTGTTTTACAATAACACAAAATAAAGCCTCATATGACTTTCTTCAAACATGTGGGTCTAACATGGAGCCATCCGCCCGTGTATCTCTCCCACCTGAAATGTTTACCGTATAGGGTGAGCCAACGCCCAGTAGAAAAACTCCTACAGAGGCTACTCCCCACCTAGATGCACATGGAATGCTCATATGCAATACTCAATTATCCATAACAATTCTAATCATGTTTATGCAACTCAGATATGAAATTTCTTATGACATGTTATGCAACGAGGTGAGACTCATTCATGCACTCAATCCGAGCCCTTCCCGGCTCCCCAACACACGCAAGTGCCAATGTGTGAATCCATCATTTATGTTACACATCAATGACATTTTACAAAACTAAGGTCTTTCTTGGGGTGGGCATTCATGGACTTACACCAACGGCACCCAACCGACACGGAATTTCAGGACTTCAATCCACGGTTCCGCGTATACCGACACACTTTATGGCCTTTTACACCAACGGAGTGCGAATCCTATCAACGAGTCTTTCACCCGAGGGATATTCTAGACCTTCTTGCTAACCCCGACCCAATTTATCATGAAACCAAGCGGCTTAACTAGGCCTTCGACCCAACTTTCCCAAGCCTTCCGTCAATCACCAAGTGTGGTATTGACGACAACCATGCACACACCCATGTGATGAGATGTTCCGTGCAAATGCAATGTAATGAACCATTGCTTATCCATGTCATGTCCCATGTAATGAATGCCACATGAGCAACATATAACACTTATCATCATATCCCATGGAAATGTATGTCATATACACCTAACTTCCATATATCATCATCATGCTCAATATATCAATAAGCATATGATTTCCACAAATTATCACATAACTCAACTCAAGCATGTCATTTCAATTTCCTTAAGCTAACACTTTTCACATTCAAGGCATTTTATCAAACACCTTACATGCATCAATTGTGTAATCACATAATATTGCCACACAACATTAAATATCATCATTCAAGGCATTTAATCAACACCTTCAAGGCACCTTCATGTTAAACACATATCATGCCCACAATTTCACATAGTTACAAGAAAATGCCCAAGTAACCCCCATGCATCAAAGTCAAGCTAGAAGTTGGCCTAAGCCATTTCTAAGCTCACTTTCCCATTTCCATATTAATAGGCAATTGATAGATATTTATATAACACATACATCCAACCATTCCTATGGACATTTACGTTAGAAATCAACCTAAGTAGGAGAAACCCTACCTCAATAGGAGTGTAGAAAACTCTTATAACACCAAAACAACTCAAAAACTCTTGACTTCCCAAATTTTCACTTTTGAATTTTCGGTGAAATCTCTTATTTTTGGTACGTACGCGTAGCCCTCGGCGAGGAGATGAACTTTGCCTCTTGGATCGACGGATTCCGACCGACGGAACTCCCGGAATCGGAGCGGGAAGGTTGAAGAAAATCTCTTTTCTCTTCCTCTCTTTGGGCGGCTGAACAAGGCTAAGTTCAGCTGATATTTTGTGTCAAAAAGCTGATTTAAGAGCATATTTATAGGCAAAAAATGTGCGGTCCACATCGCACCGCATATTTTCGACTTTCGGGTCCGTTTTTCGTCCCGAAACGATTCATTATACCTCGAATTAAGTTTAAATTAATTTTATTTGAACTTTAAATTAATTTGAAGGAAATTTTATAAAATATATTATTGGGGACCTTTAAAATGTCATACGCCACGCAGTCGCCTCGAACGACGTGCAAAAATCCGACTATATCGGAATTCGACGAAATTTGACAGGGTGACTAGATTCCGTGATACGAATCCAACGGCGAACTCCGTTTCCTCATCCGAGGTCTAGAGCATGAGTATTTCAAATAAGCATTAGGATGGCAAATGACCATTTTGCCCTTATTCACAAAAAAATTCAAAATTTCCCGGGTTTTACAGTAATGGCAGTGGTGGGTTGTGGTGGTGGGCAACGACGAATGCTTCTAAGCGATAGTGTGATGGGTGGTGGCGAATGACAGTGGTGGTAGGTGTGGTGGAGGTGGATGACAATGGCTGATGACGATGGTGGGCGACGACGAGTAGGCGCAGATGGACCGGATTTCAACCCGAATTCGAATTCGAATCCGTTTAAACGAATATGGATCAAAATTTTAATTCATTAATCCGATCAAATTCGAATCCGATTAGAGTTGTCTAAACAAATTCAGATATGGATTTATAATAATCCGATCTGAATAAAAAATATATCATGTAAATAAATATCACACATATATTATACTTATACTGAAAAATAAGTAAAAATGGAGTGAATATCACAATGTATGACCTACTTTTGTCATTTTTATTTTGTTTCCCTTTCTTGTTTGATTTTTTCTCTTGCTTTTACTTCAATTTTTTTTATTTTTCCTCTTTTTTTTAGTTAATTATACAAATTCTTATTGTTAATTTTTTGGTGTACATGTGTTTTTTTGTGATAATTGGATCGGATCGAATTTTTGGATTGGGTATTGAAAATTAACGGATTCGGACATGAATTGAATTTTTTAAATCCGTCTGATAATCGGATCGAATCGAATCAACAAAAACTTAATCGAATTTTAGTCCATATTTGATCCGTTGACAGGCCTAAGGACGGATGATGGTGGGTGCTGACGGTGGGTGACAGTGGAAATGGGATGATGGTGGTAGTGGTAATAAATATAAGAACGATAACGATGGTGGTAGGCGGTGGCGGTGGATGATAGTGGTAGCAATCAGTAGTGGGTGACGATGGTGGTGGTGGTGGTTATGGTAGGGTTGGGGCGGTGGCGGTAGTGATGGGGTGGTGGCGGGGCAATGACGATGGTGGTGGTGTAACGCCCCAAAAATCGGGGGTCCTTAATTTAACAAAATTCTGGCAGAGTCTCCTTTGTACGGGGAGCTCTACCCAAAACACAACTTGTGCAATTATACTACATTGACCACCCCGGGTCCATTTATAAGTAAACATTGACCACACCGGGTCCATTTATCCATACTCATATAACCACATGCAATTCTTCTTTTACATTAAAACAGTCCATATCCACTTTGGACGACATTACTATCTAAAACCATTTACAATCATGAGAGCGACTAAATAACTTCATAATCAAAAGAATTTAATACACCATTTACTATAAATACAATGTCATCCAAAAGAATGTGCCCAACTACGACACTTTCATCCCCAAAAGAATCAGACTAATTCTGTGCAGCGGAATAACAAAAAATATTGGGTTTTACAAAGTCTCAATCTAGAACAAAAGAAGGTAATGCTCTAAGCGTCCCCCTCGGGATCCACACTCCCGTCGATCGGAGTCTCCCAATGTACTGGCTCCTCGACTCCCAGCTCCTCCTCAAGTGTATAATCTGAAATGTTGGTAAGTAGGGGGGGTGAGCACGAAGCTCTGTAGGGAAATTCTTCCAAACCCGAACAAGGTTTATAAAAGCTTATGAAATGGTCGGTCTCATTTTACAATTAACATATCTAATTTTTGAAATAAAACAGAGACATTTTAAAACAGATCTCAAGTTTAAGTAGCAACATTAAATTAACTGAGCAGTAAAAACCCAGCTACAATAAATAACCATTTCCAAAATATAAACCATTTTCTCACAAGACCTTGTAGAATCCCATACTTCCATAAATCCTTGTAGGAAACCATTTCCACAGCAATAACAGTAATCCATAACTCGAATATTCCACAACGATATGTATATGTATCTCAAACATGATGCGAGGCGAACCCCACGAATCAACACATTGAGTAATATCTAGCCCACACATACACACATAAATCTATAAATCCATAACTCGAATATTCCACATCGGTTTTGTTCCTCCCAGTACCCCTGGGAAAATGCCTTATGTCATGTAAGGCGAGGGACTTACTTATAAGCCCAACAACTTTCCTCTCCCCTAACCGATGTGGGATTCCAGGATCTCACAGGTGGGGTGGCGGCGGTGGTGGTAGTTGTGATGGTCATAGGGGGTTGGTGGGACGGTAGGGGTGGGGGTGGTAGGAGTGATGGTGGGACAGTGACGGTGGCGGTGGTGGTGGTGGGGTGGTGGTGATGGTGGTGGGGCGGTGTGGGTAGTTATGGTGGTGGGGTGGCGGTGGTAGTGGTAGTGGTGGTGGTGGGGCCATTCCAAACATTACTTTTTTTAAAAGTACTTATGAGAAGTTATAAGTCTTAGAAACAATTTTTAAAAGTCACCTCAAACACACCCTTAGTGGCCTATTTTCCTATTAAATTTAGGGTGTTAATATTAGCCGTCGGATTAACTTTAAAGTAAAATTTAAAGAGATCTCAACCGTGAAAAATAAAAATCATTTTGTTTATCTTTTTAGATTTGAATTGTATTGTACTTTATTATATAGACTAATTATTGTCCGAGAAATAAAAAGAAAATAGTCAACAATAAACATATTTGTATTCACACTCAAAATCAAATCACAAACATAGATGAGAGAGAAAAGAATTTAAACACCGGTTGTAGTGGGGGTGAGTGGTGGTAGTGGTAATGGGCGACAAACACGGTGATGGGAGACAATGATGGTTGTGGTGGGTGGCGATGACCGTGGTAGTGGTGGCAGCCGTGGGTGACAACGGTGATAGTGGTGGTGGGTTTTGGGTGACGATGGTATCGTGGGTGACGGTAGTGGTGGTGGTGGTGGGTGTGGGTGTGGGTGTGGGTGGGCCACAATGATGGTGGTTGGCAGTGGTGGTGGTGGGGTGATGACGGTGGTGGTGGTGGTAGTGGTGGTAGTGGTGGTGGTGGGCAATGATGGGTGTTTCTGGGTGACAGTGTGATGGGTGGTGGCGAATGGCGGTGGTGGTAAGTGTGGTGGGGGTGGTAGGTGTGGTGGTGGTAGGTATGGTGGGGGTGGGTGATAATGGGTGGTAACAGTGGTGGGCGATGATGGGTAATGGTGGTTGGTGCTGATAGCTGTGATGGGGGGGGGGTGATAGTGGCTAGCGGCGATGGTGGGCGACGACGACGAGTGGTGGGTGCTAACAGTGGTAATAAGATGATGGTGGTAGTGTTAATAAATATAAGAATGAGATGACGATAGTGGTAGGTGGTGGCGGTGGACGATGGTGGTCGCAACCGGTGATGGGTGGCGATGGTGGTGGAGGTGGTGGTGGTGGGGGTGGCGGTGGGGGTGGGATAGTGGGGGTGTAGGTGGGGCAGTGGCGATGGTGGGGGATGAGACAGTGACGGTGATGGGGTGGCGGCGGTTGTGGTGGTGGCGGTGACGTTGGTGGTGATGGTGGGGTGGCGACGATGGTGGTGGGGCGATGGTGGTGGTGAGTGTGGTGATGGTGGTGGTGGAATGGGGTGACGACCAGTGTTATCAGTAATCAGACCGGACCGGCCAGTCGGATCGGTTAACCAGTAAACGGGGGGGGGGGGGGGGGACCTTCAACGGTCCCATTTACTAAAAAGATCGTTTGGGTAATCAAACCATTGCTGAATCGGAAAACCGGCTAGCTTAGGCCAAAAACCGGTGAACCGAAGATTAAAAAAACTGTTGGTTCAAAAACAACCTTCATCTTCTTCGTCTTCTCCAGATCAAGCTCTCGAACAGCGGCATAGACACCACAGATCTAGATCTCGAACACCATATCTCGAACACTAGACTTCCTCTTCTCCAGATCGAGCTCTTGAACAGCAGCACACGACACCACAGATCTATATCTCGAACACCAGATCTCGAAATCTCGAACACGACTTCTTCTTCTCCTCTCTCTCTCTCTCCACGCAGACAAACACTCGTAGTTAGTAATAGAGTAAGAGATGTTGGGTTTTGTTTCTCTCTCTCTCTATTTATGTACACGTGCACAAATACACAATCAATATGAATATAGACAATAGTTTAATACACACACTCAACAATAAAGACACACCATACACTATAATACATCACACCCACAGTACATTATTTATTTTTTATTGTGATTGTGAATTTTTTAGTTAAATTATTATATTTTATATATTTTTTTATTATATAACTGGTTTGACCAGTTGACCAAACGGTTAAACCAAAGAACCATTGACCTGGACTCTCTGTCGGTCCGGTTTTGATAACACTGACGACAACAGTGGTGGTGGGGTGGCGGCAACGATGGTAGTGGTGATGACGGTGGGGGGTAGTGGTGGTGATAGGGTGGTAGTGGTAGTGGTGATGGTGGTAGGGGCAGTGGGGGTGGTGGGGCGGTCCCAAACACTAATTTTTTTTAAAATACTTATGAGAAGTTATAAATTCTAGAAGCACTTGTAAAAAATCATCCCAAACACACCTTTAGAGACCTATTTTTTCTATTAATTTTGGGGTGTTAATATTAGCTGTCAGATTAACTTTAAAATAAAATTTAAAGAGATCTCAATCACGAAAAACAAAAATCATTTTGTTTATCTTTTGATATTTGAATTGTATTGTACTTTATTATATAGATGTATTAATAAGTGAGTGAGTGGAATTTGTATCTTTGTGATATTATATGTATGTACTAGTAGTAATAATCTGTCCTGAAGGCACAGTACTATATAAAAGTCGAGCACCTCAAATTATCGAGCCCACTATATCAAATATCAAATTGTGACAAATATATTTTTTAAAAAAAAAAAAAGATAAAATCCATACCCGAAGATATTGTGCAACACAAAATTGAGTACTAATCATATAGTATAGATATTTTTAATAGCATACAAATATTTCAAGTAACAATTTATTTATTTAGTTTTTAGTTACGCCTTTTTAAATCAATCTAGACCCAAAAAAAATCGATAAAGTTTACTTTAAAAATAAAACACAAAAAATATCATTTATCGAATTCAATATCACTCTCCAATTCTGTCTTAACAAAATTGTTTAGCAACAACATAATAATATCAATAATAAAAAAAAGTTCAACTTTATACATATAAATAAATTTACATATATCAAATTCAACCTGAAATTTCAAATGCGCTTATTTAATTGACATCCTTTAATTTACCATTCTTTTGAAATTAACTGTTAAATAAGATTCCATCAAATTAATATTTCATTTTTATGAAATCCATGTTAAATTAGGTGGGCCAGTCCCCATAGGCTAATTAGTTTAGATTGAGACAGAAAGAGAGATAGTGCTAGAGTCCAGTCACGCGTCCCACACGGAATTACGTAGGGATGGGATGGAATATTTTTATGGGGGGGGGGGGGGGGGGGGGGGGGAGGAAATAAAAATTAACAATGATTTTCAACCATTAGATTAAACACAAATATAATTCTAAGACGATCTTAACCATGAAAAGTAAATGTCATTTTTTTATGTCTTTTGAGCTTTGAAATACCTTACACTTGATTATATAGATTTTCAATAATATCCACTAAAATTTGTTGGGCTTGGAGCCATCATCTGATTAGCCCAAGCCAATTGAGCCCATCAGACTTGTGAAGTCCACCTAAACCCACCACAACGATACTGAATCGTTCCTGTCTTCTTGGGCAAGGAGCTTGGGGAAGGGGTCAATCAATCCCCACGCAAACTTTTATAAACCCGAAAAACCACAGTCGAGATCTTACATACAAATTACAAAGTACTGTGCATCTGTACACGCAAGGCCTACAATGGGTTTAATCAAGAGCAGTTTTTCATTCATGATGGGGACGATGTTCAGAGTCTACGTTGCCTAGAACTACAACGTTCCCAACATTCACAAGTTTTTCAACCATTAGTTACACAATGACTTTTGCTTTTCAACCATTGGATCAAATTTAGATAAATTTAAAAATGATCTAGACAGCAAAAAACAAAGTCATTTTATTTATTTTTTAGGATTTAAATTAAAAAATAAATTTATTATATATATATATATATATATATATATATAAATATGTATACATCACGGATTTAGCGGAGTGAGGATAAATTTCAATTTATCACCGCCTACATTCCCACACGGGTTTATATGAGTATCATCGCATACGTCCATTATCCAATACATATGGTACATCTCCGATCCAAACAAAACGAATTTAGACGAATACCCATTTTTTTCCCGATCCACTTCCATCCCAAACTGGAAGGTACAGTTATATTCTGTGATGAAATCGACGTGCTTATTAAGGTGAAGAAGATACTAGGAGGGATGAGATGGGATACTAAAGATTTCTTACCAAGTTTTTTCATCCCAAGTGACATGACACAAATCCCATTAATATTCAATGATAGAAATTGTACCACATCATTTGGGATGAAAAACTTAGTAAGTATAACATTACTGTAAAAAAGAATCGCACCCCTTCCCCTTTATAGGAGAGTTTTGTGGTGAAAGGTTACACACAGAAGAGGCCGAACGAAAAGGTTAAAAAAAACGTACACAGGAACAAACAAAATTTTAGTATTGGTCTTCAAGAGCGGTTGTGGTTGGACGACCTACTTGTGTAATTGATTTTTGCAGTTTATATAGACCAAACTGCAACACTCCTCAAATCTCCTTAGGTTTTCAAAGGAAAAGGGGCGGTGGTTCTTAATTTTGTCCATTGGCTTGAACCGTGCCACAGGATTTCAGGCACTGTTTTCTTACACAGCTGAGACAACGTAAATGCTAGTAGTAAAGCCAACAACGAAACAAAACTTACATTCCAAATCCCATCTGGGAAGAGTTGTCAACCTAAGATGAGTTGAAAATGACACTATTCATCATCGTATTTAATCAATCAAACTTACTGGGAAATGACTGAAAGCAAGTATCTTTACTCTTTAAGGACCTGAAAATTATGTGAGAAGAACTGAAACGAGTTCCTGATCATCTATGGCTTCAGGCCAGGTTTTTCTTACGAGGAGGACAGCAAAATCAAACTTAATATGTGGATTAGAGGTAAGATGAAGCATTCACCAGATTAGATGTGATACTGATGCAGATCTCAGGAGAAAGATGAATTGCCATGGCATCAAGCTGAAGCTAACAAGCCCTAGAAAAGATGAAGAGATGACTTGAGCTTGTTCTGTCTCCATTTAGGAAGCTCGTAGAAGGTTCTTTTCAACATTCCAAATTTCTCTTCAAACTCTTCATCACATAAATATGCCTGGAGATAGATCCAAAACACCAAAACTTGTGATGGATAATCCGTGGCAGCAATGAATTTATAGTCATAGAAAGTAAAACCACAACTTGTAATGGATAATCAGTGGCAGCAATGAATTTATAGTCATAAAAAGAGAAATGTCATAATTATTCATTTTCAAGTCATCTAGTCAAAATCTATATAGATCACAGAAGGGTTTTTTTTGTCAAATCAGTGAAATCATAATTAAAAATCTGAAAGTTTTTCAAAATACAACAATAGCTTATTTATAATCATTAAGAAAACTAACGGTTGCACTTTAAAATTTTGATTCTCAAAGGTTGTTATTTTAACTCATTTCCCTGAAAACAAGGTTTCTTAAAAGAATTAAGCAAGTTCTGCTATATCTCAACGAATAAGAAAGCTGTTACCTCTCTTTTGGTGATGTCTATGCCCGTTACTGGGTCAGTTGACCCCACTTTTAGTCTTTCATATGGATAGATTAGAACGTTTATATTGGCCTCACTTTGATCTACCTGCAGGATAGCAGCATTCCTGGAAGGAGCACTGGGCACATTTGCTGCAGAACCTGTAGATATGATTGGTTGTTTCATTGTAAAGAAGAAATGTCAAGGAGAAACAGCTTGGTCATATTATATAAGAGGATAAAAAAGGAAATGGACAAACAGAAAGTACAAAAAAGAAGATCTAAACAGGGAACCTACATGAATTTGCCAAAAATTCAGAGATACTGCAAGAAGATAGTAAAAACTGGAGCCTATTCTCACACCTCTAAAATGGAAAGCATGCAATGGTTCATCAGATTTAAATTTTCAAGTCTTTGCACTTCCCACTTAGGTTAGCCAATTGGTAGACCTAGACCATAACTTCATAGAAAACTTTCTTGGCTGTATAGGATCGTTCATTTCTCGCTACAATTCAATGTCTATGTAACATCAGAACTTCGACCATCCAATATGTACAAATGTTGGAGAAGCCATACGCTACAGGTCGCCTCTCTCACAGGAGGCTCAACCCCTCCCTCCCTAGTCACTGATGGTTTTTGTCATATTTTAGTTACTTGTATGCATGCAAACAACCATAGATGCATATTAGAGATATTTAATATCACTATGACCTGTAAAATTAATTTTCTTGAAAAGCAAAATAACTGCCAGATTTGATTTCGCTGTAACCTGTGAAATCTAAATTTATCATAGGCTAATTGAAAAATGCTTCATTACCAGCATTAACAGAATCAGGAGAAGATCCTGAAAAAAGATGTCTGGGAATTAGAGTTGGGCTGGAAAGGTGGTGATTATCTGAAGAATGAGAGTCTGAAAATCTGGATGCAGGAGATGAACTTCTTCCCAGCCCATTGACACTGAGAGAGCGGCTTCTCTCATCCGGCGTAGTCTCCAAAGAGTGTGCTTTCCATGAACTTCTTAAAGATTTCTGAATATGTAACATTGTTTGAGTGAGCATAAGTATACCTTCTTAAGAAGGGGTAAAGCAGTGAAAATACATTTTCTCTAAAACAGTGGGAGAAACATCTGACATATTTTTATAGGGGACATCATACATACTGAACGATACTAACAAATCTCCTGACTCTCACTTACTTCCAAGTTTTGTGCTTTTCCCTTTAACATAGCAAGCTTCCGCTCAAAGGAGTTACCAAGCATCTACAATGGCAGAAATTGAGTCAATTGGTCAACTCCATCTTGCATTGCTGTCAAATGTTGCTACAGTATTCTTCTCAGGTGCTTGTCGGTCAACATATTAGATCAGATTACTTACCAAAATATAGGTCACAGGACACAGTAACATAAAACATCTGGGACGTTTATGTGTCCACATAATATATTGAAACATGTTGGTATCAATTTGAACCATGTCCAGAAAGGGTACTTCAGACAGTCCACAGTATTCACATTTAAGTTATGGACTATTATTCACTTACATTTGCCTTTGAGGAATCCCATTCAAAGAAGAAAGTGAAGAATGGTGGCTCATACCCTTCTGTAACAACATAGACAGGGTTCTCTGAAGAAAGTCCTTCAACAAGAATGTCCTTTTCAAGGAACTTCTGTTACTACCAAAATAAATGTTAATACAAATGAGATCAATGATCTAAATGACAAGCATCTATTATAAAAGATTCAGATATTTGTAGTTCACATAAAAAAAGTATAGTAGTTGGTCATGATGCCATAAATATGGCCCAACAAAGCATCAATGCATGTCTCCACAATTTCAGATGAAGCAAACTAGTTTTTAAGGTAATGAAACCAAAATTTTGTGAAAATGGAACTGTAGGAGACATAACAGCTCAAGATTACATGCTAAGAAACAACTTAATGGTTACATATCCGACAAATTGGGTAATCGTACGATTTTTAGGAACCAAGAATGATCTGTTTCTGAGATGCACTGGTCAATGCAAGGGAGACCATTTATGTGAACAAATCATTCAAGATTAGTTTGCAGTTATTACCATGCCAAGATTAAGGCCTTGTTGCTTTGATTCAACATGCGAATGGCGCCCTAACCAAACATAGATTTCAGAGTGGCAGTCCAGCACTAAGACATCTTCAGTGGTTAAATCATCTTGTGAGAAATTGAAAATCTCTTTCACCTGTGATGTAAAGGTAGCATGAATTGCAATAGATTAGAGAATCATCTTCTGACTTCATAATATTTCTAGTTATGTATTTTTCACTACAGATTGCAATATTCTTCAGAACAGAATAAGTAACAAAACAAACTTGACTCAGCTTTCAGGCTCGTACATATCAGACTTCTAGAATATGTACTCAATGGTTCAAAGCTGAGATTAGCCACCCAAAATAAGGAAAACATGGTTGCAACATGGAAACAACAAATGTAAAGTGGAAATTGTAAGCTATTGCTTTACTTTGTGTATTCTTGTAATTTTTCAATCAATCTGCTTCATAGAACAAAATCTTACGTTCAGGATCTACAACAAGTTTTCTGTTATCATTCCAAGATGTTGCATTGGTCGAATATTGCTAAATCAATTATTAAACATTCTCAATTTTATGGACCGTACACAAGTTGTCCACAATAAAGTCGATGGCAACATTACACAGGTAAGTCCATTTTTCTGCCTTACACATCATACAATTTGATGGCATTCTTGGATTGGTCCTAGGGTGTCATTATATGACACGACCCGTTAATAGACATGAAATTAGAGGGTTTGGATCTTCCTTAAACCACCCGTTTCGTAAGAATAAACCCGACACGACATGATTAACAAAAGAATCAGGTATTAGTGAAAATAAGCAAAAGAAATACACGACACTATTTGTTTATATACCGGTTATACACGATGCAAACCTAATCTAACACGAATCATTAAACACGAATCAATAAACGAAACAAGTATGGGTGGAATGTTTTTTGACACGAACCTGAGACTTGACACGAACTAACCTCACCTGACATGATTGAGGGGACACGATTGACAGGCCTCCTACCCTGCCATAGCTTCTGACAGAACAGATATGATGTCTTTGACTGTCGGTGAAGTTAGCAAATAGTATTATGGATTTCAACAGGCACTCGAGTCTTTCACATCAAGAAAAGAACTTTAGACCTTGAGGTTCATGACATTCATGCCTCAACTAAGAAACTGTGTTATTCCAAAAAGGTCCAATGTACTCATTTTTTTCACAAAAAAAAAAAAAAAAAAGACATCAAAAAATCTTATTGTATAAGACTTCTGTATGCTGCTTGAAGAAATTTGGGGGCTCTCAAATCAAATGGTGGTTTCCTCAACTCTAGTGCAGCTTTTATAAATTTAAGATTTGCCACATGAATTGACTGGTAAATTTGAGTTTGTTCATCTCTCTACAGCTTTAATCAAAGAGAGTTCTAACCAATTAACAAAGATGAAAGAGAATTTTAACTAATTATAGTCCATACCATAAAGGTGTACCCATATCAAGTCCTGGATGCCTGCATAAAGATACGTACCTTGAAATCACCTGAATGGAAGAATCCAATCATGCAGCACAAAGATCCAGAACCCACCATTAGACATGATTTTACAGCGATTTACAGCTGGGATACTTCTGAATTGAGGCAGGAGCACATTATCGTTTGAGAGAAAGAAAATCTTAAAGCAGGGTAAATTGCTCACCTGTAGTAAAGGCACATATAAACAAATGTGGATCTTCTGAACATCCTTTAATGTCCTTTTCCCTTGGATATTCTGCCTTTCCACCCAATTCATTCCAGAAAACATCAGGTTCACTACCTTCCCTCACCAGTATAGGTTGCCATGTGGACTGCAAATAGCATAAGGAGAAGTGACGGTTTATAACTATCCAAGAAAAAGTGGATAAAACAGAGAGAAATGAGCAAGAGAATGCTATAGTTCTAATGGACACACGAACATTCAATAGATCGAGCATTCTGTCAAGAAGATCATGGTCTTTGGCAGAGGAGAGACTCCCGAGCCAAGTGAAGATAGATGTCTTCGTCTTCAGGATGTAACAATAGGATGAATTAAGAGAACTTGAAACCTGCAATACTATTAACCAATGAATACTAAAACTACATAATCATTCACAATTTTGGTACTGAAACAACAGAGCATAAAAATAAAAATAAAAATAAAAATAAAAAGCCATTCAAAGGGATATTAATGATGCACACTGAATCTTGAGCCCTGATATAGATTTTGGCTATTTCAAGATGCTCAGCTCAACAAAGCACCAGAGTTTGGAGGAAGTTTAAAGCTATTTTAATATGGAATTTCACACTTCCCCCAAAGCATGACATCAAAGCCTTAACTTCACCCAATTGGTATTACTTCATTTACCAGTCTTTTATTATTCTGATAAAGACAAAAAACCCTATAACTTTCCAGTTTACAAGGACAATCAAAACAAAAATAAAATTGTTAGAGATGAAAAATCAACCACTTAGACAAAGAGGGGTCACAGGATTGCAGATCAATGTGAAGTTTAGCATAATGCATTTTCCAGGATGGTCACTTGCCCACTGGATGAATGATTTAGTGTTTAAACTCTAAAGGTATTTATGGAGAAGGCAAAATTCATATGACACATCTTTAATTATTGCATAAGATGTGTTTCACACACTTTTAATCATATTCAGGATTTACAAAGTGCTAAAAGTTGGCACTGGCTCTTTTAGCACTGGTAAAACCAAACACCACCTCACAAGCACAATGGCAAATCAATGACCTACTTGAGGTCAAGACATCCTACATTGTGAGTAAATATGATGAATGTCAACACAATGTTTGGAAGATTCTCGAAAATAAAAAAAAGGAGATAGGTGGAAAGGATTAAGGGATGTGTCCCTGTTAGATAGAACAGAAAACATTGGAACTTACTTGATCAACTTGGATGGCTTGCATGTTATTTGCACTTGTTCCTTGAACTCGGAATAGAGCTGTCCTAGTGTCATCATAAGTTTCATCTGCAATACCTTTTTCTGCTATAACACTCTTGTATCTTGTACTCATACCTCCCTTCATGAAATAGCAAAACAATACAATCAAAATCTTCTCAAATGTTCAATAGTAGATTGAGTCAGGACAAAATTTATTTGACTGGAAATGTAAACAAGCTTGTGGTAGTCATACCTTAAAAATAATCAATCTCTGGAAAATCAGGAAAAAATGAGTCGGTTCCCTTTTCTCAACGATTTGAGCCTGGAATCAGATGATAAGTTAACAGCTCGATTATTAAAGTTAAGCATATAACTATAAGTGGAAGTTAAACAGAAAGAAGGTTGAATTAATTGTTAGGCTGTCTGAAGGCTTAAGTTAATAACTTATTAACATTAAGTTAATAAGTTTAAACAAAACGGAAAGATTTAGTAAAGATAAACAGAAAGAAGTCACTCTGCAAGACCTTCAAATTGAAGGTAATAAATTAAAACATTAAAACAAGAAATTAAATAATTGATAAAAGGTTGGAAGAGGCAATAAATCTTCTCCAAACTAATAACAAATTCAGTATAACAAAAAGTCAAACCCTTAGTGAATCTGAAACCAACAGGACATGTTCTCAGCAAATACTCACAACCTCCACCTCGAATGTGGAGACCCCGGGTGTAACAAAGATGCAATCGCCAAATGGATATCCACAAACAGTTAATGAAGATGCACTGGTTAAATCTTCAAAAATAGCATTCCAAAGTTAAACTTGTCAAAGGTAATGATTTTGAAGTTGAAATTGTTAACCTTATTGACACTGGTGCGGATTTAAATTGCATACCGGAAGGGCTTATACCAACAAAGTATTATCATAAGACAACCGAAAAGTTAAGCTCAGCTAATAGTAGTAAAATGAGTATAAAATACAAGTTACCAAAAGTACATATTTGTCAAGACAATGTATGCTTTAAAACATCATCTGTCTTAGTACAAAATATGACAGACAAAGATATTCTTTGTATACCATTCATATATTTACTATATCATTTACTACGGATATAGACGGCGTAACTACCAAACCTTGACCAGTAACTTTAAAATTCTTAACCAAACCCTAAGTAAAAGAATTAAGAACCAAGTAACCAAGTAAAATTCCTCATTGAAGAAATCCATCACAAGTAAATCCAAAATCAGTTAACCAATAAAATCTTAATTCAAAAAATTACGAGATTTAAAGAAATATTAGAGAATGAAGTATGTTCTAACCTTCCTAGTACCTTTTGGCACCGAAAGAAACATATGGTCACCCTACCTTATGTTATTAAAGGATTCAATGAAAACAATTTACCAACAAAGTCGAGGCCTATTCAAATTAATCACGAAGTAATGAAAATTTGTAAAAAAAAAATTACAGATTTACTAAGTAATCACATAATTCGGAAAAGTAAATCCCCTTGGTCTTGCCCTGCCTTCTACGTCATTAAAAATGCTGAGTTAGAAAGAGGAGTTCCAAGATTAGTAATCAATTACAAGCCATTAAACAAAGTTTTAGAGTGGATAAAATATCCAATTCCCAACAAGCAAAATCTAATAAAACGATTAAGTAAAGCAGTAATCTTTTCAAAATTTGATTTAAAAAGTAAATTCTAGAAAATCCAAATAAGTCCAGAAGACAGATACAAAATTGCATATACAAACACCCTTTGGTCATTATGAATGGCATGTAATGCCCTTCGGATTAACAAATGCACCAAGTGAATTTCAGAATATTATGAATGAAATATTCAACCCATTTCTCTATAGTTTACATAGATGATGTTCTAATCTTTTCCAAGTCAATTGATGAGCACTAAAAATTCTTGAAGACAGTTAAACACAATAGTTTAGTCATCTCTGCCAATAAAATTAAGTTATTCCAAACCTCAGTCAGATTTCTTGGATATACCATCCAACAGTCAATCATAGTTCCCATTAGTAGAACCATTCAGTCTGCTAATAAATTCCATGATGAAATTAGAGATAAAAACCAATTATAAAGATTCCAGGATCCCTGAGTTACATTTCAGACTTTTATACAGATCTTAGAAAAATAGTTAAACCATTGTATGAAAGATTACAAGATCATCCCCCATCGTGATCACCATTCATACTTCCATAGTTCACCAAGTTAAGAAGTATATCAAGACTTTACCTTGTCTTGGGATTCCCATAGTTAATTTTTTCAAAGTTATTCAAACAGATGCCTCCGACATTGGTTATGGCGACATTCTCCACCAAAGAGTTAAACCAGATTCTTCTGAACAAATTGTTTGCTTCCATTCTGGAATCTAGAACAAAGCACAAAATAACTATAGTACTACTAAAAAAGAGATTTTAGTTATCGTCTTGTGTATTTCAAAACACAAGATTAAATAAGCGATAAAATTAATACTCATTGTAATCCAGCGTATGGTAAGACACTGGATAAGGGTGGAATAATAGAGTCTTAATTACATATTGACCAAAAAATCATCAATCTTTGTCTAGTTATTACTGTTTTTGTTTATTTGGTGGGTAAAATAATAAATTTATAAGTTAATACGCTTGAATAGACTATAATACCATCTCCACATGTGGTATTATAATCGGCTCAATAGTACGGATAGATTGTATTATTTGGATAAATATTTGAAATAAGACTATATACAATACAGAATTTTTTTGTAACCAAATGCGGTATAAGGTTGAATTAAAGAGTTTTAATTTGTTATAACTCCTTATTACACTCCTTAATACTGCAACCAAACGACCCCTATATGTTTTACAATATGCGTAGAGATCCCTTCTGATATTTTCTTGTCAAACTGTGAGAGAGAAATGGTGGAAGACTATTTATGGTATAAAGCTTCTACATCAGAATTTAAGACATACCACATTAACAGGACCAACATAATTTTTTTTTATCTTTATTCCATTTGAAAAGGAATGGGTTCATCACATAGATGACAGATGATACAAGGATAATGCAGTAGATTTCAACAAAGAACAAAAGAAGAATTATTTCCCTAACCAAATAGTAGTTTCAGAACATTTTGATACACCTTTGGGTCAAAGTGAGTCATCTTCAGCACTTACTATATATTTAAATATTAGACAGAATCATGTTGCTCTATAAGTACAGAGCAAAAATAATCAGTGAGGATGCACCATGTCAAGATGGAGAAGATGACACAGTAACATTTGACATCTGTTTAGTTCGCACTAACATCAGGTCAGTCAACTGGAAGTTACTGAAGTATAATGTACAAAAGAATATTATTAGACTAGATTATGAGAATGCAAAAGAGAAAACTAACCATAACTGGTTCTCCCTTGGTTGCATTTGCGATAGCATGCATATGGGAGATCGCATCAGTCCTATCAGCCTGCAACACGAATGAATAATTGAGGGGGATCGATAAAAAAGGAAATGTTGATAAATCAAAAGGTCAGTGAGGGCTACTGAACAGGAAAAGTTCGTGAATATAGAACGGGTTTTAAATGCAAAAACTTATTATTTTTGAACAAAAAAGGGGGTGTAACATAAGCTTCAGAAAGTAAAATAGGATTTGGGAAGCATTTGACTGCTATTTCTTTCTTTGCAATAAGGTAAAAAGAACGAATACAGATTAAATATTACTGATTTTTCAAGTTACAGGACAACTTGCACCAGTCTAATATCCAAATTACTAGAGTACGTCATACTATTTTTATGTACGAACGAAGATACAAATTCTCCTCTGAGTCTATGAATCTTGCTTTCACTTTCTGAGACTTTCATGCTACTGCAGTTTTATGCCCTCTACCCATGACCCATCCCACTCAATTTATGCATCGAAATTCAAAAAGGGGTCACTACCAAATTTGGTCATTTAGTATTCCTAGAATAAATCAGGCACCATTTTTTATGTTATAGCTCCAATATCTGTTGGCAAAACAAGTAGCTTAAATTAGACCCCAAAATAAGGTCGACAGAGATGAAATAGGTAAAGAAAAGGGATTCCTGTTCACAAATAAGACATTCTTACCATTACACTCCTGCGACCAAACCAAGTATAGAATAGATTCTCATCCCTTCCATCGCCAGGATATATGAACTGAACAATATAGCAGTCCCCACTGAAAAGCTTGGTCTGTTCCGCAAGAGGCAGAAGGAATACTTCGTGACCATTTACCCGCCAAACCTAATTATTAAGATAGCATTAAAGAAAATGTTGGATGACACAAGCTCATGTTTTCAAATAAAAGCCAATCTTTTCCTAAAGAAATTACCTTTAGTGTGCCACTAAAATCCATAAATTG
This sequence comes from Ilex aquifolium, assembly GCA_951799425.1. Classification (NCBI taxonomy): domain Eukaryota; kingdom Viridiplantae; phylum Streptophyta; class Magnoliopsida; order Aquifoliales; family Aquifoliaceae; genus Ilex; species Ilex aquifolium. The sequence continues at coordinate 14,249,329 of OX637409.1, forward strand.
CTGGTCATCTTCATCGGGAAGCTCTTTCACATCATAACCATGCTGCTTAAATATTGCTGAAATTTAAAGGATTTACCAATTATAGTAAGTCCTCTCACTTCAGAACCAGCCATATGCTGTGATTAGTTCTTCTACAATCATTGTTTTGCTTGTTTAGTTTTTTAAAAATTTGTCACGAGAGGAAGATAACCTGCTACTTTTCCTCGACCTTCTTCATACAACTTTGGCTCTAGAGTTTGAGGCCAGTCGCCAAAGTATGACCTAAATATAGCAGTTTCTGATCCTTCAGCTAAAAATGTTAAATGGGTACCAACTGATCTGCCCTGAGACCTGAGGAAATACTGTAACCAAGCAACCAATAGTCAAGGGCAGAAATATGCCATTGGAAATGCAAAAGAGCAAGCCTGAGCTGTTACACTCATCATTGAAATACAGCCTACTGTGCATTAATACCAGTTCCAAGCATTCAATTGACTTCCTTAACTGTGTTATCATTTTAAACAACTGTGACAAATCTTAGGTATTGTATGCTTGAGAGGTCATTCAAGGGTGAGGGCAAACAAAATTCTACATAGCAAAGAATTAGTTTGGGAGGTAGAAGCATTCCATGGCCGATCTATGTCACTTTACAGGCATAGATAACAATCATTATATTGGAAAGCTCAACATCTCAGAGTTAATAAAAAGCTCATCTTTCGACTTGTACGCCATGCCTATATGATTTTTACCAATAATTATAAAATAGGACACTCACTGATCCTAATTCCTATTAAAAGATGGAGTCACAAGACTAAACACAGTATAAGTGTAACGCTCATTGGCAACCACCCTTTAAAGGGCTGCCAACAACCCTTGACATTATTCTTTTTTGTTCTCTTCCTTTTTTTGTTCTAATTTCAGCTTCAAGCGCATTCATAATTTCGCAAGCTAGGTTTGAATTTAGTTCCTGAATGGTAGTTTATAACTGCTGCAATGTCACACAGTACATACCTGTTTAAGTGATAACAAACTAGCTTAAAGTATTATTGGTAAACAATCTGCCTTAACATCACATCATCCCCACGATGGAACATATGATGCCCAAATGATCATATATACCTACTCATGATTATTGATGAAATAAATAAACTAGTCAGACTATCCTCAAACAACTTAAGGTTTTAGGATAACTGATTCTTAATAGTGTATAGGACGAATGTCATAAGCTAGTCCTCTTACCTCCATGGAAATTAACCCTCATGAGGGGCTCTAGCAGCAAATGTTATCAACAATAACAAGAAGATTGTACACTATGAATATCCTGAAACTTGTGGTTGGCTTGCAATACCACTCTTTTGAAGGGCACAACTTAATCAAATTACCAGATTTAAGCCATTTTCACAACCTATGTTCATGTCCTTTTCTAGCTACATATATCCCCCACGATTCACACAGTCTACACCAATTTCACCATTGATACTCTCCATGATGCCAGATCCAACTGTCCCAATTAGCAACCCCATTTTTCCCTATTTGAAATACCACTACTCATGCCATTGTGCTTATGCACCATGCTGTACATGTGCACAAAAAGCATTTACACATTAAACAGTGCATCATTAAAATTGCACTTATTGCATATGTGGAGATAGATAACAGGGGAACTAGAATTCTTACTTCTACAGCTGAGATTGATGTCTTCCGTTCCGTAATTGAGGTAGTTCTTCCCATCCAAACAAAAAGCTCAGTATCAGAATCCAACATATAGCACTTGTTTGAGTCAAGCATCTCTTTATTCAAAGTATCAGTCCCAATCTGAGATAGTTTTCCCTGGGTCGATACCCTGTGCATCATAAAACCTTAAAGCAATCCCAAAAAAAGAAGTGATGTTCTGACAAAAATGAATATTGAGGGAAAGCAGGGATGGTGCATAAGACATTGCATCTGGGACAACTGACTTGGCTGTTTCAATTTTCAAGGATCATCTCAGACAAGTGAAAGTCTCTAAACAGATTCAAGTGCAGACTGGAGCTAGAAGAATAGAGTATTTTTGGATTGCTGGTGATCATTGAGACTCCAATAAGATGATATGAATTCCATTTAACCCCATCTTTAGTAAACTTTATCAAAATTGCTCATATACAGGCTTGGCAACATTGATGAGCCAAAGAAAAATGAGGAAAACAATAAAGAGAGAAAAGAAAAATAAATAAAAAGAAAAGCAAAAAACGAAAGAAATGGAAAGACACAGGAAGTTTCAAATTTCAATAGCACGAAAGTTTCTTCATAACTCGGCCTAAACTCACCAGAACAGTTTTACATTTGAAATTTCAGGTTGTTCCAGACCAGTGGAGGGCAAGTCCCGAGGAATGGGAGCATAGCCACCAAATAAGCTCCAGAATTCCCCCACGTCAGAATCACCAACAAATTTTCCATCATCTGCAATATCTGAGCAGTTAAAGATTTGCATTATCTATTGCTTCAATAAAATATGAACAGAGTATGCAAGTTCCAACCTATAGTTGCAATCTCACAGTTTTCACTGTGCTTATTCTCTTTGATATACTGAACAACCTCCAAAGCTTTAGCTCTTTCTTGTATACTGGAGTTGCATCCACTAAAGAGGAAAATTTTGGATGCTGTGTCAAGTACAAAAACGTCACTGTGGTTCAACGATGATCGAATAAAAGGCACCTGGTCAGCATGCAGACATGTCAATTATATGCACAAGTGATTAGATAAGAAACGAAGGAAACCATACTCATGTGGCCTAGACCCTAGATACAATATAGTATTCTAATTGGCATTCAGAAAGGAGGTCAGAGCAGAAGAGAAAATTTAACAGTCCAGTAGCATAGAAAGGAAAAATCATCTTAAATAACTGTGCCTAGGAAAATGACTCAAGCAACTCAGCCAAGGACACATATCGTATACATGTAAGCAAGAAAGAGACACAAATGTGTTTTCACTGTGGTTCAACGATGATCCAATAAAAGGCACCTGGTCAGCATGCAGACATGTCAATTATATGCACAAGTGATTAGATAAGAAACGAAGGAAACCATACTCATGTGGCCTAGACCCTAGATACAATATAGTATTCTAGTTGGCATTCAGAAAGGAGGTCAGAGCAGAAGAGAAAATTTAACAGTCCAGTAGCATAGAAAGGAAAAATCATCTTAAATAACTGTGCCTAGGAAAATGACTCAAGCAACTCAGCCAAGGACACATATCATATACATGTAAGCAAGAAAGAGACACAAATGTGTTTTAGCTCTGCCATATGGATGGTCATCCAGAACATGGATCTAATATCCAATCTTAAGTAGATCACAGAAGACAATGTGCTAGTCACTTGGCCCCGTCTTTCAATACACTACCTTTGCACTTTACCAGCTAAGTCATATGATGTTGTCTTAACAAGGGGTGCCACAAATATGGCTTTACCGTTTCTAAGGTAACCAAGTGAAGTCATAATCCTACAATTCATTTATTATTATCCAAACAAGACTTACTTCTTCAACATGAACATTACGATCCCCCTTGCACCTTAACAAGGTGACTTGGTATTTTACACTGTCTACATGTCCTGGTTCTGTAGAAAAGACTCCTTCAATTGGGATGATACAAGGTTTGAAGTATGACAAGAACCTTTCTGTTTCTTGACCTTGCACTTCCCTGTATTGTACAGCATGGGATCCGAGGGCTGCATCCAATTCAAGAGCTTTGTCTGATGCCAGGGCTGTGTCCTCCTGCCAATTCAGTAAATAACCACGCAACATCCGTAAATGAATCTAGATAATGAAAATCAAGTCCAAGGTCCTACTTTAAAAGCAATGCCTCTGTTTGTCAACAGAATGTTAAACCAATGAATTTTGTAAAGGTGGTCAAGGCCACAAGAGGCAGTTAACCGGAAGCTCCTTCTCAGCATTTCCAAACCAACCAACCACCCCCCCCCCCCCCCCCCCCAAAAAAAAAAAAAAAAAAACCAAGTACCACAACAAACTTGATGGACAAAATCGCACAATCATCATACCAAAGTGATTATTTGGAGTCAATTAGTAGATGGATATTATGTATTCCTTCGAATGTACGTTTCTAGTTTGCATGTTGTAAGAGATTGTTAACTGCAACCTGAATTGTATTTAAGCAATAGATACAAAAAGATGAGAAATAAAAAACCTCGTTTGCATCATTTCCGAGCCAATAATGAATGTCATGCCGAGGAATGCCACTTGTATGCAGAACCGTCTGTCTCAAAGAAAATAAAAAGAAGAAACTCAGGTTCATTGCCAAAAGAAAGATGAAACCACACACAATCATGTTCAAGAGTTGCAACATTCACAACACAAATCATATCAACTCTGATAAAAGTTCAACAGCATTAGAAGTAAATTCATTTTCTTGAGAAAATCTTAACCTTGAATTCCAAGTAGAAATGTGTTTCTGAATTCAGTCATGAGAAACCAAAGCTTCAAAACTACTGACAACTTACATTCAAAATTACATATGCACTTCTAGAAAAAAATTTCCCGTGTTTAGACTTTGGGACTGGAACCAACCGAAACTTCTCTATGCACCAAATTTCTAAACCACTGAACGTAAGAAATGTTAAGGATAAAGCAAGGAATGAATGCAACTTAGCTAGCCAGCAAAATAAATATCTAGTAAAGGACAACAAAAACAAATTTATCTTCCCAAAAAAAAATATTTTTTTATACAAATTCAAAAACCTGAAACAAGTTAACTCTGGCCACATCATCTCAGGTCCTTTGCAACTACATAAGATTTACATCAATGATCAATTGCTTGTCTCATTCTTTGTTTTCGTAAAACGGCTTGCTTGTTGAGATTTCAAAAGTAAGCTTTTCCAAAAATATGGGTTTACTTGCATTAAGACAAAATGCCATGCCATGCCACACCACTAACTTTGACTGAACCAAATTTCTAGCGATTGTGTTCATAAGTCAGTTGAGAAATGACACATTCTGATAGTTGATACATTCTTCTGAATTGCCAACTGTATCAGAGTTCAGTCATCTAGCAGGCCCGTGTAATTTAGAATCTAAAATCTTGGTATGACACACAATACAAAAAATTCATAGGTTTTAAACTAATATGATAGACAGAATACAATTGAACGTCATAATCCACCAGTGGAAGTATAGTGTGATTAAGGATACACTTTGGCTCCTGCACCCTGAAAGACTGCATCAATATCTTCACCAAAGTGTGACATTGCCTCCTATACATATGATTCTTCAAAAATCAATCCTCAGTAACTATGTTCTGCATTGACAAATTTAGGACAGTCAGGTAATATGCTGTGGACAAGTAGTAATGTACTAGCCGTCACGCTTCCAGGAATATACAGAACCAAAACTGCTGATTCTTGTCAATTTAAATTTAAAAGTTAAAGTTTCCGGGATAAAACTAATGAACTTTAAAGGATATATAAACCTTCAATTCTATACCTTGTGCAGCAATCTAATACCAAGAATGCATAGCACTAGATTAAAAGTTAATAGCTCATAATAACTAAGAAATTAGTATCTAGAAAATAAATAATCTTTAACTATGACAATACGGTAACTACCTTCATGACTTAAAAAGAAGCAACCTAAGACAATTTGGATTTAAAAGATGGCTAATCCAAAGAGAGTAACCAAATCTTACCTAACTTCTCTGCTAGAAGTAGTGGATACCCAACAGTTCGCAGCAGAATTGAAGCTTGAAACTGATTCGAATCAGGGAAAGATCCAAAAGATTGTTTCAGTTGGAATATACCTAAATTTCTTTGGCAGCTAAATCCGAGGGTTTTAAAATCGAAAAGTACATATAAACCTCTTAATTTTTATATCTAGTGTAGCAATCTCATCCCAAGAGTGCACAACTCAAGATTAAAAGTTATAGTTTAACAGGCTCTAATGACTACATTAATGTATTCATCTATTCAAGAATCCAGCATCTCGCAAAGAAATAATCCTTCACTTATCTCAGTTTTACCGAAACAAAAATCTTTACATGACTTCAAAATAAATAACCCAAGGCAATTTAGAGTTAAAAGATAGCTAATTCGAAAGAGAGTAACCAAATCTTACCTAACTTGTGTGTTAGAAGTTGTGGGTACCCAACAGTTTTGGAGCTGAATTGAATCTTGAAACTGGTTCAACTTAGCGAAAGATCCAAAAGGTGGTTTCAGTTGAAAGATGAAGAAAGGGGAACAAAACTTAGAATATACCTGACCTGACTTCTTTGACAGCTAAATCCGAGGGTTTTAAAATCAAAAAAGTAAAACGGAGATAGAAACAGACAATGACAATTTTGTGGGTACCGAAAGTGAACTCATTATTAAAGGAAGACATATGTTCAACGGTCGACTTTATCGTCCAGCTAAGTGCGGGCCCACCAGTGATGGGTCCTTGTTCTTGCTGGAGAGAGAAGAAGAAGAAAAAGAAAAAGCATGGCGGCCACGTCGTCTGCAAGTAGGACATGCCAAACGCCATTGAAGGTGTTTGCTGTTTTGTCTCTTGAGGATCGACTGTTTGCTCGATTCTGTTTGTGGGTTCTGAAATCCGAACTCTATATTTGAACGTTGGAACCGACTTTAGACCAAGGTGGTCATTATTCAATTTCTTGTAATATTTTATTAATTTCTCATGTCATCTATGTGAAACTCTCTTTTTTTTTTTTTTTTTAACCGGATCTATGTGGAACTCTATTGATGGATTTTTCTTCACACCTCTTTTAATACTTTATTATCTGCTAATAGTTGATAATTGTAATAATAATTTATCGGGTAATTTTACAGTACCAAAGAATAAAAATTAATACTGTACCATAAATTATTATTTTTCAGGTCAACTTGCACCTTTTAAATGTGAAGTTAGGACATCTTCAATCCTGACTTTTAAATTAATACTTAATTGTGTCTAAGTACACAATTTGATTTTTTATGATTTTTTTTTAACATATTTGTCCTCTCTTAAATCATGCGTAATTCTTTTGGCAGTTAAGTTGATTTTTGATTTTGTTTTATTATATTAAAGATTTCCTAATAATATAATGTAAGAATTATATTATCACATAATTTGCATCTAACGTTGATTGTGTATATGTTAGCCATTTTAAATTTTAAATTTTTTTAACATTGTCCTTGCCATTAAACATATCTCTTATTTTTCTCCAAAATACTGGTCATTATCATTTGGAAAAGCTCAAACATAAAATCCTTTTTATTCTCCAACGTTCATCACATTATCAGGTTTGAATTTATGCCTTCATTCAGTTTTTGTTTAATTTTTTTGTTCATACTACGGGTAGTTATTCTGAAGGTTTTTTTTTTTTCACAGTTTTCGTATTGGATCTAGGAGCACCATAGTAGATGGTGTTGTTTTGAGACATTATTTATTTTTGTTGATTACCCACCCATGCGCAGACATTACCTTTTCATATATTTTTTTTCCTAATTTTCGTTTTGATCTAGGAACATCACGTTGGATGGTGTTTTCATGTACTAGAACAGTGTTGCAATACAGTGAGAAATAAGTTTCAATGCATTATTAACCTAAAAATGTATCAATATAGTGTCAACGTCCATTTAATCCAATTCGGACAAGGGTTAAAGAATTGTACGATTAGGTCATTTTTACAAAACACAAAACAGTGTAGGAATAAATAGAAATTAAGTTTTTCTCATATTAAAACTTTTATATATATATATTACCACATATATACGTGACCAAATTAAATCTAATACAAAATCAAAATTCTTTAATTTTAGTACTTTCTAAAATAAGATAATTAAAATTCCTTAATTTTACTTGTCAAATTTCAAAAGGTTTCCAAAAATTACATATGTATATATATATATTTCTAAGATAAGATAATTAAAATTCCTTAATTTTAGTTGTCAAATTTCAAAAGATTTCCAAAAATTTTGAAACAAATCCCTAAAAAAAAGGAAATAAGGGGATGAGAAAGAGAGACCCACAGTTATGGAGAGGATTTATTATGGGTTTTGATTTTTCAAAACTGTTTTAGGCAACTGCTATATATTAAAAGGGTATTCAAGTCTTTTCTAAATTACTAGAGGATTTTTTTACATCATATTTTCCACTATGGACTTATCCACTAATAAGTCAAATTTCGTGTATTGGCTTCCGAAAGACCCAATTTAAATTTGAGTAAAAAATTCCAAAAAAATTGCTTCAACCTTTGATTCAAACTTATACCAAATCAAGAGAGACTCATTTTTTTTTAAAGAATGTCCTATGTGATCTTCTGTGATATGACTCAAGGAATCCTTGGCCAAGGTAGAATGACAATAAAAAAAAAAGTTTCTAATTGATCATTAAGAGTCATAGTCCTAAGATCAAACACATAAGATTGAGTTATGGGTTTGACAGTAATTACAACCTAGTAATTCAATTGGAGCATTGTATGATAAAATGATTGAATTGCATAGCAACTTTAGGCTGAATAATTTCTTCACCTATTTCGTGCTATTCAGAGGTTGTCATGATATGCTGTTAGATGTCACTCATGATTAGTAGAAGTCCGAAGAACGAAATTAATATTAATATAAATATATTAATTGTTCTTCATAAAAGGAGAATTAGAAGAGTTCCAATCCAAACTAAATTAGAAAGAGTTCTAATTTGAGATACAACTTATAGTTATTATCGAATGCTTACAACCGGGTATGCTTGAACCTATAGGATCACACATAATAGAATTGATTGAAAACTAAAGTATAAAGAAGAGAAACCCAATTAATAATTAATTGAGGTAAAAACCTAATTAAGAGTTAATTAGGGACTTTATTATAATTAATAAGTAGTAAAGGGGTTATATGTAATTATGATATAATTGCAATTAGATCCAAATTAGGATTACAGTTTTCTAACGCTCTATAAATACCTTCATATAGGAGGTGTCTCTAGCGAGCACAAGAAAAATTCAACTTCATTCTCTCTCTACTAGTTCATCAAAAGTTGAGGTAGTTCTTTCAAGTTTGTTAATTCGTGTGAATACCGATAGAGGCCAAATAATTGCGAGGCTTGAGGTACAGATCAAATTTAGATTTGAAGATTCAAAATTTTTGAAAAAGCTTGAAGATTGTTAAAAACACGTTTCAAGAGATAATTCTTAATCTTCTCTATAGATCTAAGGTTTCTCAGTTTGTATTGAACATGAATAGATCTTGGAATGAGGAATCAATATTTATTTTTTTAAATTTCGTTGTGTTTATTATATGATTCCTTTCATGCCCATCATTAGCGACCACTTTTTTGCCTCCCAAATGAAGAAGTCAATGGTTAGTTTAAGCTTCTTCTTCACTCTGAATTTCCATGCCTTCTTTTTCATCTTCATAAACTTTTCGTTCATAGAATATATTTTAGGTTCTAGACTTGGGGATGAGATTAATAAACTTGCATTACCAGAGTTCAAGTCCTAAATTACTAAAGATCCTCTAGGAACCTTGGCCTCACGGAATGCTTCTCTCCTTTTTTGCAAATGGACTGGTATCACATGTGGAAACAATAAAAACACTAGAGGGTTTTTACTTTCAATCTCGAAGGGCAAAGGTTGACTGGAACCAAAGCACCCCATCTCGGAAACGTTCCACACGTTCCTTCAACTCCTAAACCTTGTTGACTACTCCTTCCAAGTAGTAATTCCCTAGAACTTGGCTGCGCTGCCCGGGCTTGATCAGGATTCAAAATATGAACTTGAATCACCATAATATTAAAATAAACCAAGAACTATTGTTGAGCCATAAATCATGAAATATTAAAGTAAAGTAAAATAATACGATACAAAAAACTTTTTATTTCTAAGAAATATGATATTGAAAAATATTGCACTTCGACTTGGTACATACATCGATCTATAAAAGCATCTAATGGTCACAAGCACGAGAGCTATGCTCAACATCTCTCTACGACTCTACCTGAAGTATCGCTTTCTTTTAAGCAGTAAAAGACATTAAGCACACGAATTAAACACTATATACCAACAGATTTCAGCCGTTTGGTCTTCTCAGCTTAACCTAGGTTATGACACTAAAAGCCCAATACAACTAGCCCCAAGGCTGAAAAAAGAAAAATTAGTTATGGGTACATTAGGCAAAACTTTTTTGGTTTAAAGTATAGGCATCACTTTTAATTAGAGATTAAAGGACATTTGCACTTGAATTTTTGGATTTCAAGTATATTCTATTTTTAAGATATTTTTATTATTACTAATATACCCTTGACAACTATCTTACATCGCACTCTCTCTCTTCTCTCTTAAATTCATCTCTATCAATTTATCTCATCTTTCTTCTTTAATTCATTCTCTTTTCTCTGTCTTCCTTAAATTTTTTATAATTGTTTTGTATTGCTTATATATGTGATGATGTAGGAATGAATTAAGGAAGGATTAATTATGCATGTAGTAAGTACATAAAAAGATAAAATATGTTGAGAAGTTGAGTTTTTAAATATATTTAGAGTGAAATAAATAGGTCAAACTTGAGCCAAAGTCAGGGACAACGACCACCGTCGGAACAGTGAAGTTCTGTTCGAACGCACATGCGAGGTTAGGGGAATTCCAGAGTGTTTCCACTGTTCAAACGCATAAGGTCCGTTGGAACGGTGCCTTTGCTGATACGAGTGTCCATTCGAACTCATGCTAGTCGTTTGAACGCGCGTGTGATATGGCTGCTTCTATTCGAATGCATGACAGCCGTTCGAACGCGCCTCTTGGTTTGAGCCCGATCAGTTGTAGTGTTTTACCTATGATTTAGGGGTCTTGTAAATACCCTATGAACGAGTTTAGGCTATTTTGATAGTGTTTCAACCCTAGAAAGCTAGAGGGAGTTGGGGAGAAGAAAGAGGGAGATAGTTCGACTGATTAAAACGAGGAATCGCAACAAAACACTTCAGAACTACACACAAACATCGGATTAAAGGTAGGAGATTCTTCTCAAATTCTTTCATTCAGATTTAGAGTATTATTTATGTATTTTTTAAAACTTATTGACTATTATATGTTAAATAACTATTCGATCTTGATTTCTTTTCGAGTAACATGTGGTTTTCAACGAAATATATGTCTTGCGTTCAAGAAACATATAGTTCTTGAATTTCCAAAATCATAATTTTCCTAAATACATGTTTTATTGTGAAAGATATATTAATTTTTGGTTTCTAAAATTCCTATTATTGATTTCACTCCCCCCCCCCTCTTTATCCTGTCCATCTATAAAATCCGAGAAAATTAAAATTTTATTAAAAAGGGCAAAACGGTAATTAGTCGTTATGGTACGGGTTGAAAACTTGAATTTTTCTAGAACTCAGATGGTGAAATGACCTCACTGTTGGATTCGTATCGCGAAATCTAGCTACCTAGTTAATTTTCATCGAATTCCGATACAGTCGGATTTTTCCACCTTTTTTTGTCATCCATGTACGACTTCAATACCACAGAACAACCACTATATTACACATCAGTCCATCAGCAACTACACTTAAGACCAGCCACTTCAGTCGCCACATTTCAGTCTTTTTTTCCAGGACAGGCCTGGGCATCAATCCAGTTAGTTTTTGTGAGACAATCGGGTATCACACGACTAAAATAAACGCGATCAAATTTTATTTGCGGGACCCGAGAAATAATTTAAAGTTAGTTTAATAAAAAAATGTACTAAATTTAACCCGGAATGAGATTTAATTGATTCGAGATAAAATTGGACCAATCAAAAGAGAGACGTGTGGCGCGTTGTAGGCCAAGTGTTTGAAGGGTATAAAAAGGGGAGAAAAAACATATTTTTCTCTCCATTTCTTCAGCCATTTTTCCAGAAAGAGAGAGAGAGAGAAGAGAAAAATTCTCCCCCTCTTCATTTTCTTCCTCTGATCTACAACGATCCAACTATCGGATCGCTTCGGGCCAATAACTAAAGTCGTTCAACGCGTCGAGACCTACAAAACCATACCAAAGATTGTGAATTTCATCAAGATCTCAAAGACGGGAAATTCGGGATAAAGCTTTGGAAGCTTGATTTTGGATTCTTGGGACTTCTCTTACGCGGATATACGCTATAAGAGGTATGGTTCCTTTCCTAACTATGTTTATTTCTAACCTAGGGTTGAAATATGAAATGAGTAGGGTGATAGAGATGAAATCTCATGTATAACATATACCTAGGGTTGTTAGAATATGGAAATGAGTGTAAAAATATGTTTAAACCAAATTTTGCATGATTGGGTTTTGATGAAATTGCTTGGTTATGAATTTCATGAAGATTGTGATATTTTGGACTTGTTATGTGTTTACATAATTTATGTGCCTTATAGGTGTTTGATAAAATGCATATAGTTGATTAAGTGTGTTATTTATATTGAATATGCTACAACATGCTTAGTGGTTTATGAAATGTTGGTATATGCTTCATGATATATTGACATTTGAGAAATTGGGAATGTTTGTGGAGATTGAATATGTTCATAATATGCCCATGATATGATGAACATTGCTACAACTTCAATAATGTAAACCCAAGTACAGGTTGTGCAAAATAATATAGACTTGGAAGACCGATGTCGAACCCTAAGGGAATAGAGAAAACAACAGTTACCACATCAAATCAATTAACAAACTTATAACCAATTCTCATAGAAAGAGTCTTTTAATTGATAAAATTAGAATAAATTACTTAAAACAATATGTAAAATACTAAAGTTTCGGGGTCACCCTCTCAAATCCATACGGTAATGATTAAAGACTCAATTTCCAAACTCAATCCAGAATCAAATTGTCAAGTGATCCCAGTTGGAAGATTTAACAATAGTAATACAGAAACACCACTTTTTATATCCAAAGGTTTATTCAGAAAAATCAAAGAACTATTTGCCGATTGTAAGCATTTGTCGTGCCCGGAGTCTACAACAAATTAAACTTTCCTAACAAACCAATTTCTGACTTAACCACACAATCCTCTGGTTATATTATTATGTGAAATAAATTTAATCAACTTCAGCATGGAATAACTAGTTATTTGTCTCGCAGGGAAATTCAAGTAATCAATGTATAAGACACAATGAATCAAGAATTTTTACAGAGCAAAAACTTTACTAGAAAAACAAAAGTTGAATTAACAAAATATCACATACCATTAAATCATAAAGTCAATCATAATACCGTACTTCGTTGAAAAGTTCTCCCCTAGCTTTAGTCAGACTTCTTAGCCAGACATCATAAAATTCAACCAGAACAAGAATAAAAAAAAAATGAAAATTCGATAATCCTACACAACAATTATTCCTCCTTGATTGATTGAAAATGCGTCGTTGTTTCCTAACCTCTAAACATCACCCTCACCCTCAATGTGTGTATGTGGCTTATAGTGATGGGGGAGTGTCACTCTCCCTCCGGATGATGCAAAAAGATAGGAAACAACAACAAAATAGATGTAATGGAATGCGTGTGTGGTGAACAAAAGTGCTCCCCAATCGCAAGGAGTCTTTCGTTGTCGTGTGTTTTACTTGGAAAGTATTCCAAGGTCGTCTCCTCAAGGAAGGAAAGGGAATTCTATGGAAGGTGATTTTGCAAAAGAGAAAAGAAAGTGTAAAATCTTGTATTTGTGTTTTGTGGTTGTGTTTATGTATGGAAAATGCAAGAAAACAATGTTGGCTAATCCAAAGGAAGTCACTCCAATAGGACTACCATTTCAACTCCAATCCCTCCTTAACTCCGATAGAGCATGAATGAACAATTGATTCGGGGGAAGCTAGGGATGAGGTTGGTGATGATCTAAGAATAAACCGTGACAAGTCTACGGAATATCAAAGGCACCAATTCATCCACTCTCAACCCCGTCAAACCGAACCATTGGACTCTTAAGGGAGGGAGGAGAATGAGTTGAAATGGAATCCCCAAGAGAAATTTTCCTTTGGATTTACCAACTTAAATCTAACTACTCATGGTAAAATGAAAGACAAGCATAATAATGTAAATGGATATAATGAAGACATGAAGCATGAAGCATGAAACTTATCTTAAAGCAAGAAATCGTAAACTAAGGAGAAAAATATTCAATACCCATTTTAAGCTTGAAAATGAAGAACTTGAGCAACAATGGTGAAATGTAAAATGGTGTATTGAAACTTGCAAAGTTCTTGAAATAAATGAGATTAAAGACAATAAACAAAACTTTAAACAAGTCTTACAATAGATTACATGGAAAAGGATGGAAGAAGTGCAAAAACGAAATTACATTACACTATTCATCTTCTTCCTCCTTGGAGCTCTCTATCTCTACTCCTAAGCTTAGGTAGCCAACTCCTCTTTTTGTGTGTTGAATGTTGAATGTATAATGGAGAGTGAGAGCCTTCAATTTCGTCCATGGAGGGTCCCTCCTAGGTGTGTGCAGGTCTTACACCAAAGAGGGGCTGAGTTGAAGCCTTGGACAGGCTAGCCTGCAACCCACATGGCAGCCCATTTCTCTCTCTTCCTCCTTGAATGCCAAGCCTCAAAAGTCTTCCAAAATATGTAAGAGACCTGCAAATGTGTAAGGAAATGTTGGGATAGGCGTGGGAGAAGTGTAGGTGGGACCCCCAAGCCTCAAAGTTGAGTTACAGGCTGTTTTCGCGACCAGAAGGTCCGGAGTACCGGTACTAGGTACCGGTACCATTTGGTACCGGTACCGAGTACCGGTACTATTTTTCTGCACTGGACCACCTTCGGTAGAATCGTCATAACTCTTGATCTAACCGTTGGATTGGTCTGAAATTTTGACACCAAACAGACGACACCCATATCTACAACTTTCATGTTTTGAACTTTTCCAAATTCTGAGTAGATCATGGTCAAAATGGAGGAATTCAGAGGCAGTGCTTCCAATTGTTGCTGCAGCTGGTGCCCTTGTTCCCAAGCACCAATGCCTTCTTGATTTCTTCACTTTTAAGCCTCCAATTCTTCATGTATTGTGTCCATGCCTTCACCACACATCCATCAAGGTTGCAATGTCCTAAAATCAATCACTTAAGCTATAAAAGGTTGCAACATCAAAATATCAACATTATAGTTCAAAACGGCTAACTTCTAAGCACTTAAATGCAAAAGTTGAGTTAAAATGCATGTAATGAGCCCTTCAAATATGCAATATTATGTGCTCATCACACCCCCCCACTTAAGCTTTGCTAGTCCCTAGCAAACAAAATGTAAAAGCAAGCAAACAAAAATAAACCTTTACTAATTCCGCAATTGCATTTAGCACATGCAACAAGCCTTTAAACCCCTAGGTGATCCCTAGTGGACGAGTTTTGTCTCGTGAAGGTTTCCAGTGAAGGTACCTACAAACTTCTTGCTAATATCCAATATTTAAAGTGATAACAAAAAAAAGGATCTGAAAAAAAAACGGCAACCAGAACAGGGAAGAGGAAGTACTAAAACTGATATTTATTTCATTAAGCAACAGCCTTTATATAGGCAATTTTCACAGAAACAAAAAAATAGCAGCTGCACAACTGTGCAAAACAAATTTCCTAAAGACTTGGTAAACCAGAAACAAACTCCAAACAAACTCCTATAAATTAAACCATGTTCTGCAACAAACCAGAACCACAATCCTATAAACTAGGACAAAAGATAAAACAAATTTGACTTTTTCCAACAATCCCTCCCTTAAACTAAATGTTCATAACATTTAGTTTAATTAATCTAGAGTACTGCTGCTGCAAAAGACTAGACTACTGCTGACTACTACTGCTGCTGCTGCTGCAAAAGGACCTCCCTTTAAACTGGATTCTCCAAAGTGCAGACTCCAAGTAATTTCCTGAACTTATGAAATGCAGCTAATTTGAGGGGCTTTGTGAATATGTCAGCAATTTGGTTTTCACTCCTACAGTAGATGAGATCAATTGTTCCATCTTTTGTGAGATCACGCAGGAAATGGTATTTCACATCTATGTGCTTGCTTCTTCCATGTAGAACAGGATTTTTGGATAGCTTTATTGCTGAACTGCTGTCACAATAAATGAGAGTAGACCCTTCTTGTTTGAAATAAATCTCCTCAAGAATCTTTCGCATCCATATTGCTTGACAAGCACAAGCTGTTGCTGCTACAAACTCAGCTTCTGTAGTTGATAAAGTCACAATTGACTGTTTCCTTGATGACCATGAAACTGCTCCTGAGCCCATCATAAACACATAGCCAGATGTACTCTTCCTATCATCTTGATCTCCTGCATAATCACTGTCCGTAAAACCAACCAAATCTGACATTTCTTCCCTTTTGTAGAGCAATCCATAACTGGCAGTACCTTGCAAGTACCTTAAAATTCTTTTGGCAGCTAAATAATGAATCTCCTTTGGACACTCCATGAACCTACTTATGAGACTAACAACATGCATTATGTCAGGTCTTGTGGCTGTCAAATACATCAAACTTCCTACCATTTGCTTGTAAAGAGTGCCATCAATCTTCTTTCCTTCAGGATCTCGACCAAGCTTCAAACCCACTTCAGTAGGCGTGCTAACAGGATTGCAATTTTTCATTTGAAACCTGTTCAAAATTTCTTGCACATACTTCCTTTGGGAGATAAAAATTCCAGCTGTAGATTGTACTACTTCAATACCAAGAAAATAATGCATCTTTCCAAGGTCAGTCATTTCAAACTCAACCATCATGGAATTCTTAAAATTTTCAAACATGGCACTATCATTTCCAGTGAATATGAGATCATCAACATATAAACACACAATCAGCACTTTTCCTTCATCACCTACCTTTGTAAAAAGTGTGTGCTCGTACGGACATTTTTTGAAACCTTCCTTATAAAAATAAGCATTTATACGACTATACCAAGCTCTTGGAGCTTGTTTTAGTCCATATAAAGCCTTCTTTAACTTGTAAACTTTATGCTCACCTCCAACTTTAATATAACCAGGAGGTTGATTGATAAATACCTGTTCTTCCAAGTCTCCATGCAAAAAGGCCGATTTCACGTCCAACTGAAAAATAGGCCATGAACTTTGAGCTGCCAATGCAATCACCAATCTGATGGTGTCATGTCTTGCAACAGGAGCAAATACTTCTTTATAATCCACTCCAAACTCTTGCTTATAGCCTTTTGCTACCAAGCGCGCCTTATACTTGTCAACT